>QKWP01000790.1:40184-56921 GCA_003550325.1 Gigaspora rosea
TTTTTTTTGGTTTATTTTTAAATTTTTTTATTAATTTATTTATTTCGGCACTTGCGAGAAAAACAACAACTTTTCAAAACTTTGCGCATGCCAACTATGACTTCTGACACTTTCAAAAACGATAGAAAACAAAGAAGCGAAGATAATAGCTAACTGTAGGGTGAGCGAAAATAAGTGTGTAGGGCTAGTTTTTTGTATATAGTAATAGAATTAGATGCGACAAAGTGCGAAAGTAGTTTAAAATATTTGTAATAATGTAAAAATAATACGTAGTATATAATAAAGTATGTAATATTAATTAAAAATGTATATTTAATAAATGTAAAATATAATATATAATAATAATAAATAAAAAATTAAAAATTTTATATTAAATTGCGAAACCGTGCAAAATATTGCGAAACTCTGTAAAAAAGCATGATTATGTGAATATGTATATCGTTTATTTATTTTTTAAAAAATTTTGAAAATTTGCAAAAATTTGCAAAATATTGCGAAACAATGCGAAAACATCACAAAATATGCGAAATATTACTCCTGTGATCCTGCAACCCCCAAAGGGGCATTTTTTTTATTTCGCATTGTATTATAAGATTTTTGAAATATTACGCAATAACTTACGTAAGATTACCACTGATGTACTATAGTGTAAACTTACCCCTACGTAATACTCTGAACTAATCATAAGATTTTCGCAAGTTTACACTCGCGTAAAAACTTGCGGAGGTTTACGCATATTTTTTTTTGCTGATGTATAGATAAAATATGGCATGCTTTTATCTTAATAATATGAGGGACATCAATAGAAATGGGACAAATTTATCTAATAAATTTGTCACATTTCTATTGACTTCACTCATATATGTCCACTAATTAAAAGTTGTAAAGCTCATCGAGACATATCTAATAGGAGTTAGATCATCCAAATCAGTCTAGTGGATAGCGAGATATCATCGAAAAATAATTGGCTGACTATAACAATGTTTGTTTACTATTTGCTTATATAATCAGCCAATTGTTTTTCGATGATATCTTACTATCCACTGGGCTAATTTGGATGATCCAACTATTATTAGATGTGTCTCAATGAGCTCTACAACTTTTAATTAGTGGACATGTGTCGTTAACTTAGTAAAAAAAAACTTTTAAATGAAAGCATGCCACATTTTATCTATAATGATTTTCATATGTGATCTGTATTACATTACACTATGATCACTTTCTAGTTAACTAGCAGATTAGAGTTAGTATTAATATTAGAGTTTGTAATTAGTATTGTATATAGTAAAATCAATTAAGAAATATTTTTTGTTAGTACATAAAAGGTTGTTTCTTATATAAAGTTTGTTGAGAAATAAGTAATTTTTTCTAATTTTCTTTAGAACAAATATTTGTTTTGAATTTTTCTGATCATGTTAAATTATACTAAATTGGAAATTGTTATTGGCTAATTTACTACAAATTATTATATAACCAGAACTTTTTTTGCTATAGCTAAAGTACTTGCTATAACAGATATTATATAATATTGTGTGGGATAGGAGTAAACCAAAGTCTTATATTACATATATATAATATATATTTATCAGTGTTGGCAAATAGAACAATAAAACAAAAGCTTGATTTTTTTTTTGTCTTTATATTAAAAAAATTTTTTTTATTTAATAATTTGCAATTATTTAAATATATATTTGTTAGACTATTAGTAAAATAATAAATTTAAAATATTTTTATATTTAATTAGTAAAATTTAATACTAAAAATTTACAATAAAAAAATAAAAAAAGTTAATAGAATTAGAGACCAATAGAACAAACATAGTAAATGTACCAACTATAATAATTATATATAGTCACTTCTCTCTAATCTGAACCTCTCTAATCTGAACACTATTAAATTTTCTCTAATCCAAACAAAATACTTTAGAACATTAGTAAATTTTATTATAGAGTTCAGATTAGAACCAGATGTAGCACAGTAGTTAGAACTAGATAAAGCTTGATCCTCAAATNATCTGAACACTATTAAATTTTCTCTAATCCAAACAAAATACTTTAGAACATTAGTAAATTTTATTATAGAGTTCAGATTAGCTAATAATAACTCTTTGAGAACTGAACCTAAAAAATTTTTTATATATAAAAATTCTTAAAGAACTTTTTTGACAGAATAGACAGAGTTGACTATATATAATATATTACTAATAGATTATAATTTTGGTAGTCCAAAATTGGGCTGGGCTACCCAGGCCTGGGCTTGACCCAATACTGCAAAAGTTCAGATCGGCCCATATTTTTAGACCTGTAATTATTGCAGTTCAGGTTTAGGCTAAGCCCACTAAGATACTGAGTTTGGTTAGGCTTTACAAAAAGTATACAAGTATCTAATAGATCTATTAAATTTTATAGCTATTGATTTTGACATATTTAATATTATTGAATAAATGTTTAGATTAATAAAAGGATATATATTTATAATATTTAAAATATAATAAATTTTCTACATATGTACATATGTATGTAATACCAGTATTGCCAGTTACACAAATTGATAATTAGAGAAAAATACGGAAAATTATTAACTAGCTAGTATTTAAAGTTGTAGTTTTTTTTTATTACTAATTAACTTTTAGTATTGGTATTCTATTGTAGAGTTGTCACTATTGCTAAGTTACTTTGATTTGTAAAATAGTTAGATTTAGGATAGCATAGTAAATAAAACCAGATGTAGCACAGTAGTTAGAACTAGATAAAGCTTGATCCTCAAATTGGTAGACAGAAAGAGGCATGGAAATTTGGTCAGGGTCTTGAGGTTCATTTAAATCTTGCTGTAACATAGTTAAACAAAGCTATATATATCTTTTATTTCTTGTATATAGTTCTTTTTGAAGTGATTCTACTTCTGCTCTACTTATATAAATCTTATTTTAGATAAAAAACTAAACATAGTATAGTAGTTAGATTCAGGATATTAGAACTAGACATAATATGGTAGTTAGATTTGGGATGTTAGAACTAGATGAGATTTTCAAACTAGATATAGCATAGTAGCTAGAACTGGACTTAGCGCAGTTATCAGATTTGGATTTGGGATATTGGCTAGATATAGTATTGTAGTTAGATTCAAAATGTTAAAACTAGATAGCAGTAGATAAATTCGTATTACTAAACTATACATAGTATCATAGTTAAATTTGGGATAATAAAACTGGGTACAGCATAATAGTTAGATTCAGGATATATAGTAGTTAGATTTGGGATTAGATTTTGTATATAATATTAGAGTGTTCAATCGACTAATTAATCAAAACATAATCAGGATACATAACATATATTACTAATTTCAGATTTTCTAATGGGATTCAAAGATTATTTTTAATTATATATCCTCTATGTATGAAAATATGAAATATCGAGAATTAGATCACATTTTCTTAGCAATTTACTAGTCATTCATGAGCTACTTTTATTTTATTTAAAAGTTCTTACTATTTTTTTTCTTATAAGAGATTTCTTAATAATATCTTTGAAAATTTTTGACAATTTGCAAGAAAGTTTTTTACAATCTAATTATAAAATTAACAAAAAAGGCTTTATTACATGAAAGAAAATAATAAAAACTTTTAAATAAAAAAATTGCTTAAGATTAATTAGGCCAAAGTTGAGAAAAAGTACTTTATTTTTCAATTTTTATTAATTTTTATATAATAAATGATAATCGTTGATTATATAAAATCAATAAAATTCAAAAATTTAAAGTACTTTTTCTTAACAATAACCTAATTAATCTTAAACAATTTTTTTTATCTAAAAGTTCTTATTATTCTTTTTTATATAATAGAGCCTTTTTTATTAATTTTATAAATATTATAAAAAATTTTATTGTAATTTGTCAAAAAAATTACAAAAAAAATTATTAAAAAATCTATTATAAGAAAAAAATTGGTAAAAACTTTTAAAAAAATAAAGTAGCTTAGAAATAACTAGTATATAGTAATCCTAGTTGATCAAAATTTTTTGACCAACCAAGCCGATGAAATTTTATCAGCTTAGTCGGCTTAGCCAAAAAAATTTTAAATAAATCATAATTTGATCAAAACAACTTACAATAATTAGAATAAAACCTGATTAGCCTTACTATATATATTATGCAATTCAAAAATTAAAAATTAATGTATCCTATTAAATAGGATTATAGTCACTGAGCGGTTCGGGTCATTTTACTAACAGTAATTCTGGTATTGTCGTTAGGGTCAGGTTTGGAATTAAAGTAAAGGATAGTGCAATTTTTAAAAACTTAGTGATGAAATAACCTGTCAGTAAACTAATTGTTGGTGAACTGATTGTCGGTCGGTGAAATGATACAGACCAGTTAACATTGAGAAAAAAGTTTTTTTTACTTATAAAACCGGCTAGCTGATTTTAGAAAAAATCGACCGACTGGGTCGAAAAATCGGCTTAGCCGATTTTTTTAATTTCGGCCAGAATTACTACTAGTACATTGCTAAGAAAATATAAGCTAATCCTCTATTTTTTATATTTTTATATGTAGAAGAAGTATAATCAAAATAATCTTCAAATCCCATTAGAAAATCTGAAATTAGTAATCTATATTATGCACTCTAATTATGTTTTAATTAATTAGTCAATTGAACACCCTAATGTAACATATATAATATGATAGTTAGATTCAGGAATTAGATTCTAAATATATGTAAATTGCTAAATGTATATAACATAATAGTAATTATTTATTGATATTATTTTTTTTTAAATACTTTAGTTATTAAAAATTCTTTATTGTTATCATTATACTTATGGCAAAGTGAATTATATAGAAGTATTAACAAAGTGAATCATTATAACAACAAGCTAAATATTTGTAAAACTTAATTGAATCAGCAAAAAGTTATTCATATAATTTTTTAGTAGATGTCCTAGATTTAACAACTGCTTCCAATTTTATTGGCTCTATATATATGGGCCAATAGACTGGGTCAGGACTAGATAAAGCCCAGTCAGCCCAATCTGGCCCAGCCCATCTAGGTACAACCAGGTTTGAAACTGGGTCAGGTTTGAAAATAATTTTACTAGACTTATAAAAATCTAGCCTAACCTAGCTCATTTTGAACCCTAAATTTTGGTATTAAATAAGCTTATTCAAAATATAATTATATACTAAAATAAGGTATTTTGAGTACTAAAAAAGTTTATTTAGTGGCCAAAAATATATTTCATTAGTAAAATTTTGCATAATGCTGAATTTTTTGTATTATACAAAATTTTACTAATGAATTATAATTTAAGCTCTAGGTAAACTTGATTAAGGCCTGAAAATACATTATTTTGGTATATTATTATTTAATTTTTTTAATTTTAAAAATAAAGATAAGTAAAATTGGTAAATTTTTATTAAAAATGTAATATTGCTTATCTTTATTTAAAAAATTAAGAAAATCAAAAGAATATATACTAAAATAATATATTTTTTGATGCTGAACAAGTTTATTTAGAGCTAAAAGTTATGATTCATTAGTACAATTTTGTGTTATGTAAAATTTTCTATATTTTTATTAATAAAAATATAGAAATTTAGCATATTGCAAAATTTACTGATAAATTATAACTTAGAAATCTAAGTAAACTTGTTCAATACCAAAAGATATGTTATTTTAGTATATATTCTTATATTTTTTTAATATTTCAAATAAAGATGAGCAAATTTGCATTTTGATAAAAATTTACTATTTTATTCATCTTTATTTCAAAAATTAAAAAATAAATAATTATATGCCAAAATAATGTAATATTTAGTGCTAGACAAGTTTATTTAGACTTAAAGTTTAATTGGTTCTCGTAACATCTCAAGACCCAAGGGCACATGGCACCTGGATATTATTGTTATAATCTAAAAAAATATTATATAAATTTTTTAAATAGGATTTTGCACTACGGTGCACTCCTCAATCGCGCAATCAACATAATCAATAACTGATAAGCCATTACACATAGTGATGCGCCATATATAGCAGTGATGTTAAATGACCTGGTTATTTGAAAAATTTTTAAATGACCTCAAATGATTCTAAAATGACCGGTCATTATAGGTCATTTGAACTTTGGGTACCAAATGACTGGGGTTATTTGGGTTATTAGTAGTGATATGGTAGTCAAAATCTGTGTACACTTGATGATTGACATATAATCGCCCGTTAAACGTGTTAGTACGATACATGTTAAGGAGTAAGAATTATAAAATTCCAGATAGCATGTCAACATTGTATCTACTTTTTTTATGGGTAATACAAACTCCTGGAGAGGAAATAACCAATCGGAGAGTGCAAAGTTTAACTATTCTAGATCAGCCCAATGAAGAATCCGAACACGCGCAAAAGAAGAAAAAAGCGAAAACTAATGCACTTTTAATTTCCAGAGTAGTTTTCAACATTTATATTGATCTTGGTGAAAATGAAATCTTACATATTGTAAGCATCACTCTAACCCTATAGTCTCTAACTTTAAGACCTAACCCTAAATTTTTATTTCACACACTTATTTACAAAATCAGAGATCCTTTTTTGGTTTGTATTACCCGCGCAAATAAGTAAAATGCGACAGGCTTAGTAGTGTTAGAAAGCATGCTAATGTGCTAGGTAACACATTAACGTGTCATATATTAAATTCAAATGTATATAAATGAATGAATTTGACTTTAAACAGAAAGCTTTTACTAATTTAATTTTAATTAATTAAATCTTTTTTTTGCTATAAATTTGCACAAGACCTAACATACTTTTGATACGTTGTAAGAGGCTAAATAAACCCTCTATATAAGTATCGCAACTATACACTAGTAAGACTAACTAAAATCAACTAAACTACTCTAACAATGGTAAGGCTTCGATTGAGGTGTGGATAGACTTGGTCTGAGTAACTAGAGTCGAATAAGTGTCAAATACTGAAATAGAGCTCTAGATTATATCATGAGACTCTAATATGAGGTCACGGGATTACAATCGATGGTTAAGATTCTTAACGTATGTGATCACGGAGTTTCTGAAATCAATCACGGTAATTTAACCAGGACAATTTTTTGTTTAAAGGTAAATATTATTTTGAGAACTGGAGTAAATGGACTTAAAAGATTCAAACCTTAGTATAAGTATTAAATATTTAATATTTTGAATTATTGTTGATTTCAAATTTCATAATTTAATCAAGTTTTAATTAATTGTTATTTCTACCAATAAAATTCAAATGACCCAATAGGTCATTTCATTCTTGAAATGACCCAATGACCAGTCATTGGTCATTTGAGTCATTTGGGTCATTCCAGGTCATTTATTATCACTAACGTATAGTACTATTCATGCTATATATACTGTACACTAAAATTTTTGCAGTATATACTATACATATAGTATATAGGTACGAAATAGTCGGTTACATGATTTATAATTAATTTATTATACGCATAATATAATGATTATGTCATGTTACAATACAATACTATTTCACATCAACTACTCGATTGCAACTACCTAAAAAACTATATAATCTTAATAAAGATAAAAACAAGGTCTCACCTTTAATATCTAAAAAAAAATTCATATAATCTTACCTTAACTTTAACCCTAACCAAAACTAATAGTAAAAACAATAAAATCCAAGATACCCTACCTTGACTAACAACCAACATAATGAAATTCAAAAACACCCTAACTCTAACTAACTGCAGAACAAGATAACAATACTGATTATGCTGACCACCGATGATAACAGCAGCATTAATAACATTAATGTTTCACTACTTCAATAAGATAATGCTGACGCCAACGACGAAAGCCGAAGGTAATTCACTACTTCAATAACAATATCACCAATGACAAAAATAATTCGCCACTCTAATAACGACGACACCTACGACGAGATAATACCACGATGAAAACATCACATGATGGTACTATAAAAGCGATAAACAACCCAAAAGAAAGAAAACGTTAGTAAAAGAAGAAAAAAAGAGAAACAAAATCAAAACAAAGAAAAGAAGAAAATATACAAATCTAACATATCCAAAGAACAACAAGAAAAAACCTGAAAAAGCTTATTCAATACCTAGAAAAAAATGTAAGCTAAATGTATTCATAAGCCAAAGCAACAAGCTAAAAAAACCAGACTTCTCTAAAATACTCCAAGAACTGAAATGAAAAGCTTAAAGAAGCCTTGGAATCCTGAAAAAAGAGTTAGTAAATGTGTTTAAAATCAAAGTGACAATATTCTCCTGAAATTCTCAAGACAAGAATGTCTACAAACCCTGCTCAATAACAAAGAGAAAGCTCAAAGCGATCTTACCAATTCTTCTAATTATACAACAAAAATCCAACCGGCAGGACACTGCAGCACCAAAAGCGAGAAATTCTTCCAACTATAGTCGCACCCCCTAAGTACATGCCCTCGGGACCATAGTGAAAAAAAGACAAAATATGCACTTAGAGAGAGTTTGCATTTAGAGAGGTTAAAATTTATAATTGTTATATTGTTTGGAACCAAGAGAGGGCATGCACTTAAAGAGGTTTTTCATATACTATGCACTTAGGGGGTGTGTACTTAGGAGGGTGCGACTGTATATTGATAATGATACAAATGATACGACTCACTAGTGCTTTTTGTAACAATGATGCTAACAATAACGACGTTGATACCAAATCTAAGCGATGACTCCAGTAAGTAGCGACTCTAGTAAACGACGATGACAATCTGAAATTGTCACTAAAAAAAAAAATTAGTAATGTGTTGAAAAAAATCAACTAGTTTAACTAGTTGATTACTATTTATACCCCGCGTATATAAATTTCATATTACAGTATTATATACTAATATAAAATAACATTTGACTTTTTTAAAAAAATTGACCTGGCTGGGTTACGAGAACCAATTTTATTTATTTGCACAACCTAATACAGAATTTTCTATAATTTTATTAATAAAAATATAGAAAATTCAACATTATGCAAAATTTTACTAATAAATTATAACTTTAAGCTCTAAATAAAATTTTTTAGCACTAAATACTACATTATTTCAGTATATAGTTATTTGAGTTTTTTAATTTTAGGAATAAATATGAGTAAAATTAGTAAATTTTTATCAAAAATACAATTTTGTCTATTTTTATTTGAAATAATAAAAAAAATTAAAATATATATATATATATTAAAAATAATGTATTTTTTGGTGCTGAACAAGTTTACTTAGAGCCAAAATTTATAATTTATTAGTAAAATTTTGTATAATGCTGAATTTTCTATATTTTTATTAATAATAAAAATATAAATAATCCTGCATTATATAAAATTGTACTAATGAATTATAACTTTTGGCTATAAGTAAACTTGTTCAGCACCAAAATATACATTATTTTAATATATAATTATATAATAAAAAAGCTTATTTAGAGCCAAAAATTATAATCTATTAGTAAAATTTTAATAATTAAAATTTTTTTAAAATTAACCAATCAGAATTGTCTTATGTGGGAGTACCCTCATAGTAAATGAATATTATGTAATTCTGTTATGGCCCTTATAATTCCTACTGTATTTCTTATTAATAGTAATAAATCAATTATATATTTTACTTTTTTAAGTTATTTTTAAGCTGTTTGTTCAAAACCTAATATTTTGTTCATATTGATATTTATATTATATATACAAAAAGAAGATTTTTTTTGTAATGACCAAACCTAAAAAACATTTGTGATTTATATTGTACAATCAACTTCTGCAATAGTCATATACCAAAATTAGCATTTTATGTACCTATTGCGAAATTGTGACTAAAGTGAGAAAGAATTTATATAGTTTGTATGATTAGATAAATAAAATCAAGGTGACCATAGCAGAATTGTGACAAAAGTGAGATGTGACTATTGTAGGAGTTGACTGTATATACAAAAAAACAACGTTTGTAATAATAAAATGCCTATAATTATTTTATTATAATTATTATAAGAATAGATTTGTCAATAAAAAAAAACACTTGCTATTTATATTGTATGTACCAAAAAAAATTTTATAAAAAGCCTGTAAATTATTATAAAAAATAAATTAGCCAATTAAAAAAATTGCAAAAAAAATTTTTTTTGTAATAATTGAAAGTCTAAATTAGAAAAAAATTAACCAACTTTTATTGTATCAAAAAAAAGTATAAGTAGTATTATTATAAAGAATTGACAATTAATTTTGAAAAAAATTTTTTGAAGAAAAAAAAAACTATCCTGTTAATGAATACTAAAATTATTTAGTATAAATGTTGTATGTCGGAATAGAATTATTGTGGATTTGAATCTATCTAGATTGATTCCAAATAAACATAAGTTGTAATAGAATTCTAAAATGTGCCTGAGTTGTTAAAGAATTCCAATTCAACCTATACTAAAGTTATGTATATTTCAAATTATTTCATCAATGATTTGTATTGAAATTTAAGTCACTTAATAAAGGGTTTATTTTTTAAAGCATTATATGAAATTATATATATATATGATTAGTATTTCGCATGGTTCAAATTTTTTATTTGCAATGATTTTTTCACACATGCTTTTTGTATTTGCAGTTAATATTATCTAATTGTGAGGAAGATTGCATAATAGACACTTTTTGAACATTTATATACATTGAAAAAACATTCAATATAGAAAATTTTTGTGCTTGTTATATCTGAAGGTGTTATAGGAACGTTCAAATCTCCAAGGTTGACTGTACTACAATATTTAATTCTAGAAACTTATAAGAATCTAATAATATCAGAATTGTATCCAAGCAATATGTGTTATTCGAGGATCTTGCAGTGAGAATGCCTTTCGATCATTTCTTGTATTTTCTGGATCTTATGTAAAACCTTAATACAAATAATCAAAGACTTCACGTGCTATAAAGGATTTACGTCAACTATTAGTCAATCTGCTATTAAAATATTTGGAAAGCATTTCTTCAAATGCATTATGAGCAGAAATTAATAATTTTGAGATTTAGTAACTGGTATTACCATCTGATTTGGGAGAGCATCAGTTGTGTGCCGAGATAGGTCAGGGATGGTAAACGAATATAAAATAAGTAGGGTCGGGTTGATAAATATAGTGGTTCAAAATATAAGAAAAATAACAAAAGTCAAGAACTAAGACAAAACTCTGTACTAATCATATAAACATGTAAACACTCAATAAACAATGATACTATAATCTTTATTATAGTGAGGAGTCAACAAAAGACCAAGTCCTCAAGATATATAAAAGGTGAATACATTGGGTTTATATACATATATTACTTAGAATTCCCCCCGATATGTCTATCAGGTCAACATCCATCCGAAATTACTAAGCTTTAATTAATCAGGACCCCAAAATATACATAGATAGGTCAGGTATGAATTTGCTTATTTTTGAGGTTTTTATGCAGATCTTTTCTATTTATAGTAATTTTTTGCTTATTTTTGAAGTTTTTTCTGTAGATCTTTTCTTTTTTAGTAACACTGTAATTAATCTGACCTATCTATGTATATTTCGGGGTCCTATTCATCTCACACCAATGAAAGTTCATTACAACGATTCTAAAACTCTCCTCTTTGTTAAACCTTACACTTCACCTGGTATTTTACTATTTTAAAACAATCGAATGCTTTACGTTCGTCTTTTGCAAGACAAAAAAATATTAATTTTCCCTTATTCAATTCGTACTATATGCTCAAATTAAAAGAAAGAAAACCATAGGGATTCCGGGACCTATCTAAAAGGAAAAGGCTCCAATTATCTTTATCACGCCATACGATTTTCAAGGTCTGGGTCTTTTCTTAAGAGAAGTTTCGTCGGATATGGCTTCCTAATTTTGCTAAGGATGGAAGCACATATATCGGAAATTGAAGAAAAGGGTGTTAAAGCATAGTCAAACGATGCTGAATGGTTCAATTTGGTCGAACGTCCATATCTACGCGTCGAGAGATCATCCTAGATTAGCGTATAATACTTTTTATAGTATCAAAAAATCAACTATCTAGGAAAGATAACGGCCAAATAGAGACAATGATCTACGACAGCATTAGATATAATTATAGGTGGTTTCAACATATATAGATAAAATAAAAAAATAAAAGAACAAATATAGAATAGTATAGAAAAATAAATAAGGAAGGTGGGTATAAAAGTACTAAAATAGAAAAGTTCGGTTGGAGGATTCACGGGGTCATCATGTTATTCCTCCAAAAAAAAATTCTTTATGTGATAACACCGGGTAGAGTTTTTGCAAAGGACGAAAAAGTGAAATAATAAAATCATAAAAATGGTTTATTTTATTTTGACATAACGATATGATATATGGCATTGATATTAAATTTACAATCATCAAATTTAGAATCAACTTAAGTTGCTTTTAAGTATCAACTTGGGTTGCATTTAGAATTCCGTTCCAACCTAAGTGGATTCTAAATCCGCAATAATTCCATTTTGACGTACGACATAAATAAAAACTGTTATCAAATCTGAAATATGTTTACAGGACTTGAAACTATTTAAAGATAATTGCTAAAAAAAAATTTTATTTGATGACCATGATTGTTTGTCAATAATTATATTTCTATGTCCATAAAAATGCTTGAAGGCTGTATAGTACAAACTTCAAGCCATTTTCAACATCTTCCAATTGTAAGTAATTGGTTGTCTTTACAAGACTTTTTGAAAAATTTTTTGAAAGTTTATCTTTTGATAATGATAAAGAATTTTATCTGTTAGCTTTTCAAAAGTGGTTATATTTGATTTTGATTTAGATAAAATCTATTAAAAAGATAAAAAAAATTAAAATATGAACCACAATAGCAAAAACAAGAAACTACTAGTTAATGATCAAATCAACATTAGTCGAGTTCAGGAGTTGGCAATTTCTACGAGCTTTAATGTAGCTTGTTGAGAACAAGGTTCTAATTTGCAAATGCATATTGTAAAACGAAAAAAATATATGCCATTTCGTTACTTTTCCGTTCGATATCGTCCCAAAATGCATCTACCGTTGGTGCATCATACTTTAAAAGAAAAAAATATATATAACAAGCTCTTAAATTCGAAAAAATAATCATAGGCACGCGACAGAGATTCTTCAATAACGAAACTACTCAACCATAAAATCGGCATTATTAGAAAATAGTAAAACTTTTAAGAAAGGCACTCTAATTTTAGAAACGAGCGAAATAACGATGAAGCAATTTTTTATGGTAAGAACCGTCGCGTGCCTTTTTAAGAAAAAATTTTGCAAAATCAAATTAATAATGATTCACTTTTGATAATTATTGTACGCATTGTTCTTAATAATCACGTCTAGTTGTATTAAAATCTTTTTCTCCAAATCCCCTGGTCAGTTTGTTTATTCGTAAATTTGAAAATTTGCTAGCAGGTGTGCCAAAATAGTCACTAATTTTTTTATGCGTAGATTGCGTTTCATGTGCTAATATACAATTCGAAATTAGAACAATAATTAACTAAACCTTTTTTAACTTTTTAAGAATAATTTGAACTTATTTTTAGAGCTTCTGTTTAACAAGTTCTAAAATTCGCAGGTGTACATAACATTTTCCTTCGATCATGTCCCAAAAGCATCTGCCGTTAACGCATCCTTTAAATATATATATATATTGTAAGATAGCAAGCTCTTAATAATTCGAAAAAATAATCATATGCATGCAACAGAAAAAACGTAAAGTTGTTGTCTGTTACTTTAGAAATTAACGAAACAATTCTTTAGTAACGAAACTAAGAGTGGGCTGGAAGATTATCATTACTTTAGAAGAGGGTGAAACTGAGAGCGAAACTGTTCCTTAGTAACAAAATCACTCAGCATACGAAAAATTAAAGGTGAATTGGAAAATTATCGTTACTTCAGAAGAAGGTAGAACTGTTCTTTAGTAACAAAATCACTCAGCATACGAAAAATTAAAAGTGAGCTGGAAAATTATCGTTACTTCAGAAGATGGCGAAACTGTTCTTTAGTAACAAAATCACTCAGCATACGAAAAATTAAAGATGGGCTGGGAGATTATCGTTACTTCAGAAGAGGACAAAACTGGTTCTTTAGTAACAAAGTCACTCGGCATACGAAAAATTAAAGGTGAGCTGGAAAATTACCGTTACAAAATACCTTTCTTACTTAGAAGCATTTTATAGTTTTCTGTACTTGTTCTATCTTAGAAAGAATAACTAAAATAGAGAACATTTAGAATTTTTGGTTTTTTTTTTTTTTTTGCATTTAATACTAGATTTGATAGTAGGCTCACTAATTTAGGAGCGACTTTTAAACATTTAATTCACGTATTTCATCCTTATTTCCAATACAATATGCATATGTATTTGTACTTTATTAAAACTAACAAATTAACTTCTTCAAAAAAGCGAAAACATTATTCAGATTTAAGAGCAATTTATTCAATAAAAACTATGCAAGTTTTCCCAAGTCGGGAAGATTTAACAATTTTATTGATATACTTAATAGCATCAACTAATACATAAGCATAATACAAAAAAAAGTTTAAGTAAAAAAAAACTTTTTCTTTAAAAAGAAAAAAAAGCTTAACTAAAAAAATATAAAAAGTTATAAAAACTTTGAATCCAAACTTAAAATAAAATTAGCAACTTTTTTTGTTCCTTCTTTTTCAGGTTTCAAAATAACGCCCATGCGCGTCCTTAAATAGCGCGCACCTTATATACAGTAAAATATCTTGTGCACGCCCTCTCTAAATGCACGCGTAGCCTCTATAAATGCATTTTCTTCTGGTTCAATTTCTAATGACTTACAACTCCGTAAGGACTTTTTCGTAGATTTTCATTTTATAATATGAAATTCTTCGAGGTCATGAGCGTTTCAGCAAACACTATTCCCCTAATTCTTACGTCTTGTATAGTAACAAGCCCATCTAAAATTTTTCGGCAAGTTGTATTTCGCCTTTTTCCCAACTGGTTCTTCTGTTTTTTTTTCTGGTTTATTCTTTAGAGATTTCCTGTTTTTTTTTTTTTTTAAATAATTTAGTAAACTTTAATGTAACTAAGTAAAGAAAATTAAAATTTTAACTCTAATCAATTAGCTTGCAAAAGCAAACTTTCCGATAACGTCAATTACATCTTCAACAATCAACGAGGCTATGGAATAAAGAACGAATATGGATTTTATTTGATAGGTTTTGTCGTTAGTTCCTAACGTTTTCAACATAGAAAGACTAAAGCATTTTTTATGGTAAGAACTGTCGCGTGCCTTTTTTTATTAAAAAGGTTTAAATACCTCATATTTCAATTTAGTACAATCGTGTTTGATAAGTATTATACGCGTTATCCTTTAATAATCGCGTCCAGATGTGTTAACCTTTTTTCGTTTAATCGGAAAATTTGAATGAGTTATCTATTCAATAATTTAAAAAATTTTGATGCTAAAGTCTCGAATAAACATTGACGTGCATATAAAGTATATAAGTGAAAATGTATGGCAGAAAAAAATTTTGGAGTCCAAGTTTGGATTTTTTTTTCATGTTTGGTGTGTTCACAAATAGTATTCAACGTGGCCTGAAATTAGATGATAATAAGACTCTAAATATTATCAATTGTAGTAATGATAATTAATACCTGCAAATCCGTGAATAGTACATAGAAACTTTCAAGTATTGGGGTGTTGGTATTTATAAGGTTTGAAGTGCCCTGAATAATCTGACGCTGATCTTCGATCTATACCATTTAACTTTATACTTCATAGACAGAAGTTCGTCTGATTTACTGATGTATATCAAATTCATTAATCAATACTTAACTGAGTGTTAACGTTCACTATGCAAAAATAATCTCAAAACTGACGAACTTTATCGCTTATCTGTTATTTAACTCGAAGAGTTTTTGTTTAGGTTGTTTTATTGAGTTAGATTCAAATAAAACTGTCATTGCTAACAGTTTAGTTTAAATATGTAGGTGCTTTTTAGCAGTAAAATATTCGGGTTTAATGCTTAGATTTTGACTATCATTATACATAGGAACCGCATAAAAATTCCGCAGACACGTGATTTGAACCAATCATGACACAGTATTAGGTGTAACGTGAAAACGAAACAAAAACAGCCGGCTTTTTCAATATAACGCTTACACAACCACCTTCTGCGTCTTAACAAAAAAATTTCTTGCAAAATTTTGCTATATATATAAGGCTCTTGCTAACGTCGTCCGAACGCTCACCCTTACCATAATCGAAAGTTACCTTTTTAATCGAAAAATGCAATGACGCGTCGCGATTTTTTTTCGGCCAATAGAATTTTAGCGCATATAATCACGTGCCTATGGAAATTTTATGGGTGATCACAATCAGGCAAATTTCTGCTTATCAGCTATGAGTGCATTGGTGCGCTTAGAGGATATAAATTCATCGGATATCGCACAGCATAGCGGAAGTTTGTTTTGATTGGCTGTTATTAGGATAAATATGATTGGTGACGATCTTTTTTTTATATAGTCAATTGTAATTTTTAAAGTACTTTTAATAGTAAAAATCGTCGTGTCATATGAAACTTTTTTTGTAATACAAAACGTAAAAACCAACTTTAGTCGTTGGTAGTTTACCTTCAAACTTATTGTTTTTTAACCTGAGATGCAATAAGATGCAATAGTTCCAAAAACTAGATGAGAGGTGAATATTTTGAAAGGTCGGAAGGTGGTTCGGCGGTCTAAACA
>QKWP01000790.1:58883-81868 GCA_003550325.1 Gigaspora rosea
GATGGTGGACGCCAACATGATGTACGTCGAGTTCCAACGCGTGATCACATCAAGAGCTGGCCTTTGACTTGAAACAAGTTCTTCACAAAACCCGGTTATATAATCCTCGAAGATTTGTTGACGACGTTGAGAGCTGTGAATCCAATTCACACAACCTCGGATCTATAATATCAATGATGAGTAAGTATATCAACTCTCTTTAAACCGGACCTAATCCTAAACCCTGAATGTAATGAACTAAAAAGTAAAAACATTTTATCATAAATAATTATATTAATGGTACTAAAATAAAACTTCTTTTACTCACAAGCAATCTCATTTGGCAAGTTTTTTTTTTTATCCCTTGAGCTCCTATGATACGACATTTGCTATCTTCGGGAACAAGTTCAATTTCAGGATGTAATTTCGAAGCGGCATATGGTGGCAGTCAAGGTTGAATGTTATCCAATTATTTAGAAATTCTTATTTCAAAGGCAAATTAAATTTATTATTTTTTAATTATTCAAATTTAGTACAAACAATTAAACCAACCTCTAATAACTTACTAGTATCCATAATATTATCGGATTCATTTGTAATCATTTCGATATCCAAATTTTATTTTATTTTAGGAATTCCTATACTTTTTAATATCAGATTCCGAGATCGTATAGTCTCTTATAGAGGATTTAAATATCAGCATGGTGTCCTTGCAAAGAACATATACTAACACCTTTCCTTTCTTTAATTCAAAATTATCAACCAAGATCTAAGAAATCAGCTTGATGTTCTTGCAAAGAGCATCTACAAATGCCTTTCCTCTTTATGATCCAATATCATTTTAGCTAATATTCAAAAATGACAGTGTGGTGTTCTTGCGAAGAGCATCTACTAATGTCTTTCCTTCCTTTGATCCAAAAACATTAAAGAAGTCAGCTTGGCGGTCTTGCAAAGAGCATCTACTAACGTTTTTTCTTCTTAAGATCCAAGATTATACAAGATTTAAAGAAGACAGTGTGATGTTCTTGCGAAGTGCATCTACTAGCACTTTTTTCTTTTTATCTTTATCAATCCCTATGTCTATAACAAGAACGTCTATTTCTGCATGAATCATCTTGTCAACCTCAAAAGATTTATCATTCAATTTACACTATATTTTCACATTTGTTAGGCATGGTTAAAGTTTGAACTGTAACTATCGCATTTCCCTTTTATCTTCAATCGCTTTCTTTGAGCAATTCTTAATACACAATTATCCACACATTCTATTCGCATCTCCTATTTGTTTTGATAAATACTCAGGTTTTATCATATCCATAAATTTCGAGCTGAGAATGCAGCTTTCCTAAAGGATTTCTTTGTATTTTTCAGGAGAGCCCGATTCTTTAACAATAATGAGTGCCTCCGTTTCTCATGATCTTTATAACTGTCTTTATCAAATACGAGGACGCCTTCAATTATTTGCATAACAGTAAGTCTTGTATTGTCTAACTGGACTATCACAGTCGGCTGATTCCACATATTATTCGAACGTTTTTTTTGTCTTGAGTTACGATTACAATAGATTGACATTAAAAAAAACAATTACATAAGCGATGCCCTGCAAAAATTAAGAATTAAGTAGTACAAACTTTCTGTTCAATAATAAATCAATTGATATTAGTAGCCCGTGATCAAGATATGAAGCTATATACTCCCGTTGATTTTATATAGCAATGACCAGTTCGGTTTAGAGAGAGTTGACAGTTTTATGATAAAATTTGATACTAGAAAGACTAAATTATTTACTTACCTTGTTCACAACATCTTTAACCATTTTAAGTCCATCGGTGACTATGAGGTTCAAGATGTGGGCACAGCAACGTTGATGTAGTAAATTTCCATTTGCAACGAGCATATTTTGTTCGTCAAGCCTGCGTTTTATATTGGTTATTGCGGCATCATTGTTGGATGCGTTATCTAACGTAATTGCCATCATCTATAAAATAATAAATTTGTTAATAACATATACTGTACAAATAAAAACCATCTATAAAACACTTACTTTGGACGTAATGTTCCAATCATCAAGACACTGCAAAAACGTATCACTAATAGCAATTCCACTGTGCGGTGCAGGAACTAATCTAAATGCTAAAACTACCTTCCGAAGATTCCAATCCTTATTGATAAAATGGCCTAATAAAAACATATAATTAAGTGACTAGAAAAAATGAATACATGATAGAAGAAATACATACATGTAACTGCCATGTAACCAAGATTTTGGTTCGAGGTCCACAGATCGGTTGTAAAACTTAAATGCCCGGGTGCTTCCTGTATCATTATACGAATTTTTGTTGTAAGCTCTTCAACACGAATTTTACAATCCGCACTTATTGTTTTTTCACATATTAATTTAAACTGTGGTCGCAAATTTTTAAGAAATTTTAAAAATCCCTTGTGTTCGACCATGTGAAATGGGTATGCATGCATTATGATCATATCCACCAGATCTTCACGACTTTTATCTTGTGAAAATTTGTAATTAGAAACACCTGATGGAGACAACTGTAATTGTTGTTGCGATTCAGGATTAAGGTATTTACTACATCTTGTTTGTTTTATGTGCCGAATCAAGGAACTTGTTCCCGAACTGGCATCATGTTTAAAAAAATTTTTACAGTGCGTACATTGGGCACGGTCCTCTAGAATTATATTGTTTTATAAATATATATATTTATAAATACATTTTTAAAATAATTTATTAATTCTTACTTTTTTTAGGATCTTCGGGCTTGACAAAGTGTCCTTCTTTGAATACTCATGACGGTTCTTTACCACCCCTTTTGGTTTTTTGATAGGTGTATGATTTTTTACAGGTAAGGTTTGTTCAGAACCTGTACTACCTATACTTTCATTACCTTCCGAATCCATTTTTATTTTAGTATTATTGTTCAAATTGAATTGTTCACTAAGACTACAAGTGTATGATATTGCTCTTTTTTTTTAAAAAAAAAAAAAACCATAATAAAAAAAAAAACACGAAAAAAGGGGTACAATATCCTTTTACTGCAATTTTTAATTTCACGTCTTTTTTTCCGTTTTTACACACATCTCGAGAAATTATAATCTAATATATACATATAAAAGAAGTAAAAAAAGTTTATATAAAGAGCATAGAAAAAATTTAGTTTCTTTGAGCACTGTACGTACGCACATATCTTTATTTAAGTTCTACAGTAGATACTTTCTAGATATATATATATTAAAATAACAGGTTTTGTTATAGCGATAAATATAGTTTATTCGTAGTACCGGGTATGTAAAAAAAATAAGTTAAAGCAATATCTAATTATATAGAGACTGTACTAAAACAGGCATTATTGGGTTTTTGACGGGTCTATTTATAAAGCCCGGACCCGGCCCATTTCGGTCCCTAATAGTAGTGTTAGGAATGGTCGCGTACGCGTTATTTAGTAGACGTTTATATGTATTCATTGTGAAAAAAAATAACAAAACCCTTGTAAAATTCAAATTAAAGTTGTTAATACAAAACTGAATTAGTATATTGTAAATTTATAATATGTCTTTAGAGTGTATTGACAAATTTTTTAAAAGTTCGAGAGTTATAAAATTTTTGTCCGGTACTCTATCCGGAGCATGATCGACATTTTTTCCGGGGTATCTTAACAACCAATCAAAACGAACTTCTGTTATGCTATATCGCACAATTTTTTTTTATTAGTTGTACAAGTCACTAGTTCTAATAAATTCTAGTACGTTACGTATAGTGAAAATCTCTGTAGCAGTAGGGTTAGATTCAAAGCCAGTCTATATAAAATTCTCACGATATAGTAAATTGTATTAATAGAACTGTTCCCAAAATTGGTTAGTCTCTGCGTAAAAAAAAATATATATGTTCACAGATATGTAAAATGTATATGAGTGATGATGTAAAACTCTAGATTTGATCACTCAGAAAGACTTTGTTTAATATCGATATATCACCACCCAAATAAAGATTAAATTTCGGGAAAGTACAACCCGAAATCCGAAACTTATACAAAAGGGCTTCGGGCAGCGGGCATAATGAGGATAATTGCAGCAAGAAACTAAACAATACAATACCTATTACTCAAATTATTTTGTTAAAATAAAATTTTCATGTGTTCAACCGTTAATATACCATTCGAAATTAAAATTTAACTAAACTAGTTATTTTTTTCTTTTACTTTTTTTAAGAATAATTTAGACCTTTTTTAAAAGTATATATATATATATATATATCAGATATATATAAGGTTATAAATAAGCAATTATTTACAAACCAAAATTATTATTAATCACATGCATGTCTAAATATCTATCAATAGGCTTATAATTTTCACCTATCAAAACCTATCATTATACCTATCACTATACCTATCATTGTACCTATCATTGTACCTATCATTGTACCTATCATTGTACCTATCATTATACCTATCATTATACCTATCATTATACCTTTCGTTATATTTATCATTATATCTATCATGCCTATCAACACCATATCCATCACGTTCACGATCATACTCACGTCTATCACCACGATCATAAAATCGTGGAGCGTAACCTCTACTGGATGGATTATATTCATCTCTTTCCTGTGATTGTAGATATTCTCGTTCCTGCGATAAATATCCACGATCCCTTGGAAAATAACCACCTCTATGTGAACCTTCTGGTGAAAATTGCACAGAATGAGAATCTTTTGCCATATTTGGTTGATTTGGTTGATTTGTTTGATTAACAGTCCGTTTTGACTGATCATACCGATAACCGGCCATTTCTATTAATGGAACTTTTTTATTGGAATTTAATACAGGATCTGAAGGTGGTGGAGGAGGAGGTGGATAACCATATTTTGAACGAGGCATATCATGCGGAAGATGTTTAGAAGGGTATCGATCATCACGATATTGAAATGTGTGATATCGTGGTGGTGGTGGAGGAGGTTCATCATATGAATATCGCCCGATTGGATCCTCACGTTCTCGATATCCATTGAGACCATGCTTTGGTATTGGACCCGGGCGTAAATCATAACCTGGTTCATAACGCATATGAAAATTATTTTGTCCAACACGTGCTTGTCTTCCCGTTTTTATCATTTGTATAGGTACATCATCACTATCATACATAGATGCACGTCTTTCATCATCATCATCATCATCATCATCATAAGAAATCCTAGATGAGGTATTTTTTCGTCTTGAATCAGATATTTTGGAATGATTACTACTACTTGTAGTACTTTCACGATTTGATGATATAGATTGTGAATCACTAGCAGTTTCATTAATTGCATTTGGTACATTTAAACCAAATTTTCTACCTAAAGGAATTATATCACTATCTACAGAAAGAATTGATGCACGAGCGGTTAAATTAATATTTGGTAATAATAATTGCCTATTAATTGGCTCTCTACGTATTGAATCATTATTAACCCGCTCACTACGTGAACTAGACTTTGAAGAAACGGAAGTATAAGATCTTTTACTTCTAATAGAATCCTTTCTTGATAAGTGTTCATCAGATTTATATTTATCAGATCTTAATCTTATTGAACGATCGTGAACCATTTCTCGAACATCACTTCTTGAGGATAATGAGGATTTTCTAGAACGTGAATCATCTCTATTAGGAGATAATATCTTCACATGAGGACGTATCTTTACATTAGGATTTGGAGATTTGCTTCGAAAAGAATGACTAGTAGAAGTATATTCAGTTTCTGGCGAAGAAGAAGAAGAAGAAGAACTTGAAGATTGACTGCTAGATGGTATTTGTTGAGAAGATTTATCATGAAATCGATTTGTAGTAGGTAAATGATCATTAGAAGTGATGCTAGGAGGTTTATTCCTAGATCGTAAATCATCATTTCGTCGAACGATAGTAGTATCATTATTAGATGATCTATAATTATCATTTCTAATTTTTTCTCTTGAAATTTTATTAACTATAGGATGAAAATTGTCATTACGACCACCAGTTCCAACTTGACGAGAATGATTATAGTAATAATCTGGATCATCATGAACATGTCGATATTCATCTCTTGGATATCTATAATCATCTCTTGGATAATCTCTTGGATACTTGTGATCATCTCTTTGATATCTATAATCATCTCTTTGATATCTATAATCGTCTCTTGGATAACCATAATCATCTCTTTCACGATAATCCTCATGAATACAATCAAGAGGGTCTCTTTCGTATCTTCCATTACGATCATATCTATCTTCATCTGGATAACCATACAATTGTTGTTGTTGTTGTGGTGGTGGCATTTGAGCCGCCCTTGCTTCCATGCGATGCCTATCTTTCATTCTATCAAGTACATTATTTACGCCATCACTTGGATTAACATCTTGAACCCAATTTTCCACAGTTACAATTTTTTGAGTAACTTCATTTTTAAATTGAACGATAGGATTTCCTTCGTTAATATTATTTGGAATGGCGCGTTTTGTTATATTTGCCTTAACATTAGAATCAGATATTTCTGAAGTGGAATCTTCACTACTACTATCTTTTAATTGCTTTTTATTTTTTTGGATTAATTTCTTTGATGATTTTTTTGATTTTTTTTTATAAAGATTATCATCACTCGATTCACTATCACTAGATTCACTCTCACTTTCAGTTTCAGAGTCCTCACTATCTAATTGTTTTTTTACTTTCAAATTATGATTTTTATTATAATTTGAGTTATTAGGTCGATCATTACTTATTAATGAGCTTGTTTCAGAAGGAGCCTTTTTTTTTGAAATCAAAGATTTTAAGACTCCTGAAGACCGGGAAGATGTACGACTATGGTTAGACTTTACTGGTTTATTTGCTAAAAAAAATTTAAATTAAAATAATATAAATCTGCTGATAAACTAAATTTATGTAATGTTAAGTAAAGTAAAAAAAACATACATTGCTTTCCTACTAAGCTCAACTCGCTTAATATTTCATCTAAGAGAGGTTCATTTTTTTGTTCTTTTTGTACTGAAGGTGGAGGAGAAAACGTTTTTTGTGGTGGAAGGATAAACTCCGATTTAGAATGATCCAAAGATAGTCTTGGAGTCCCATTTTTCGTTAGAGTCGATGGTATTGGAGTAATAGGGTTTTCGTTATCATTAGAAGAGCGTTTTTTCTTGCCAAACAATAAATTGAGCTTTCCCATTAGGACCAAAGAAAATTAGGAAATAAAGTAATATTACGATATTAAGGTATTTATATATATATATATAAAAATCTATTTTAATCAATGATTATTTTTTTTTTTTTGGTGTAATATAGATATTTACAAGTGAAACCCAAAAACTTCATAAAACTAGTTTGTATCCAGCCAAACTTTAGTCAAAAAAAAAAAATACCACGCTCGATTTTTTTTTTTAAGTAGTTAAAGAACCAAATTTCAATGTTTATAACTTTTTTTTCGTAAGATCTGCACGATGTGATAAAATCGATTATATCCGAT
This sequence comes from Gigaspora rosea, assembly GCA_003550325.1. Lineage (NCBI taxonomy): Eukaryota > Fungi > Glomeromycota > Glomeromycetes > Diversisporales > Gigasporaceae > Gigaspora > Gigaspora rosea. The sequence goes on from QKWP01000790.1 coordinate 66,364, forward strand.
ATTTTAAACAACGAAATTTGTAGGTTTATAAATATGTATATATTTGTGAATTAATAGAATTAATAATGCTTATGTTATCATACAGTACTGCAGTATAAGAAAATTAATTGATGCATTTCTTTCTCAGATGATTTTCTTATTTTTATTGATGAAATGCATTTTTTGGATTAAAAACAGCATATAATAGATAATTTTGCAGAATTTGTGTGGTGTTGAACGCAAATGTATGTATGTAAATAAGATGCGTACGTACGTACGTACTTTTGTACAGTTGAGTTATACTTTTTAAAGATTGAATTTTTGCTCAAAATCAATTTATAGATTCTTGAACACAATAGCAAAAAAAGGTAATGCTATGTATAGCTATTTATTATAATTTATAATACTTTCGGTTGCAGATTTTGGACAAGAGATGACGGAGTTTGTTAATGAACTTTCTTTTTTTTTTCTGGATAATTAATTTATGCCATCCTTTGTTTTCTATCATTAGATCACTTTAATTGGTGAATTTTACGAGTAATGGAAATAATTGATGTATGATAATATGAAAGCCAAGATAATAATAAGTATGGTCGTTTCTTATTATTGATCCTCGGTTTTTTTTTTTTTTTTTTCTTCTTTCTTTTTTGTCACATTTCGTACATATATATATTACAGTTACTGATATATTGAATACACATTGATATTAGTTATACTTTAAATTTTGAAAACAAGATTCTATCCTGTTAATTACCTTATTTAGAAAAATACAGAAATAAAAAAACTCCGAATGGTGACTTTCAATACCCGACTCAGAAATACTGTGCGTGAATCCTGAAATTTGTGGTTTCATTACCGTATATGTACACCCATTAAGTGATAAAAAATTACCCAAACCAACGAAGTTTTGATTTCTAAGTCACGTTAACATAAAATTTTTCTTATTACATTTTGTAATGATAATTTCTACAGTATAACTGATAATTTATTCTGAAATCATTATCTTCGTATATCTGATAAGGTGATACTTTACGTATTGATGTATGTTTTTTTAATCAGTAATTAATAAAATTTAATTAATTTTAATGATATCAAAGATAGAACTAATACATATTTATTATGTATTTTTCTGTAATATTAGCTTTTTTTTCGAACACTATAATTTAAAAATATCAATATAATTAATTAAATTGTATATCTATAATAAAAATTAATTAAGATATATATTATTAAATATTAATTAGAATTTGAATAGACTAAATTTAGAAATATAGTGCAGATAGCCTAATAAAAATTGATGGCTTTCAAATTGCTAATCCTCCTTTAAAAAAAATAGTAAACAAAAAAATACTATCTTAAAATGTTAAATCAAATCAAGCTAAACACTTCAAGTTCTTAAATTTTTTTTAAATCTATTTATATAAAAAAGTTAATTTTATACTGTATATATTAAAAATTTAAAATTTGGCGCTAAATTTTCAAATTGGCCTCTTCATGTATATAAAAAATAAAATCTGAATTTGGCCACTAAAAATTTTTATTTGCTGTGACTAGGTTGTCCGCACTGTATAATTAAATAAAAATTGGCTCTAAAGTTAAATTAGAAGTATAATACTGTAATATAATGGTATATATATTGTTATATTCCAAGTGTAATGCTAAAGCCTATAGTAGATAATAAAAATAATATAGTTTTAAAAAATGTATCAACTTTTATAGATACAATATTTTTAAAGGTTATTTAGCAAATTTTTAAAGCTTGTAAAAAGCTACAGGGTAGATTTTTTAATGTTTTATAAAGTTACTAGTCAGTTTTTTTGAAAAATCTTATAGTAATTTAAAAAACTGACCTATAGTACTGTAGAAGTTTAATTTTATTATATATCATACTCAGTTATAAATTTTTATTTTTTATTACTAAAAGCAAATAATTAATAATAAAAACTTATTATATATAACCAATAATATTAGTTACAGATAAAAACTAATTTATTTTAAACTTTAATCAATACAGTATCAATAGAACTTATTTATTCATTATACTTAATAATAATAATAAAAAACTACCTACAAGTTTTTTCTTGTATTTACAGTAAAATTTGAATCATGTTTATTTATTTTGCATATTTAGATTAGATAAAAGTGTATGATTAGAAGAGTGAAAAAATAAAGTTGATAACAATATAGTAATTTATGCATTTTAATTATACTACGTTCTAATAAATATCGACAAAAAAATTAATTAGAATATTTAATAAGATGAAATTAATTAAAATTAAAAAAATGATTATCTATTAATACTAAATTAGATAAACCGAAATTAGGTAATTAGATAATTTTTAACGCATAAAATATTATAAATCGAGATGTTAAATTAGCATGATGCAGTACTTTAGTGCTAGCAGTTTTTGGGAAAGTTTTGCAAGGGTAAAACTGTTTTGAACACATGGCGAAGCCAGGGGAAACAGTTTCGAATTATAAAATAGGCTGATCAAAAAAAGAAGTTCATTAGACGCACATTGTAACAAGCATGCTTTATCGCAATAAAATCTATAAAGACCCTTCAACAGAAATTATTTAAAATTGTTATTTCTTCTGGTTACTGTAGATAATTTACATAATTATTGTCGCGACTGAGCTGAAGATGGAAATTTTAATTATTTTATTATATAAAATTTTCTAAAATTTTTGGGTGCATTTTCTTTTAACGGTTAGGTTAGGATTTAGGATTAGTTTTGATATTAAAAGATTACAAGTGGATTTGGTTAGGATTTATAATTTTAAATCGAGGTTCTTAATTTCCTGCTTCAGCCGCGACAATTATTATTGCGTCTTTGAATATATATTGCTACTAATTAGAGTTTGGAACCGGATTTATTTTTCATATGTTATTAATTTTTCATATGCTAAAGCAGATTAAAACCGGCTCCTAACTCTAATCCGTTATCGCTAGTGTATTTAAGTTACCGTGTTTTTTGAGTAACTATGGTTTTTCACATATACGACATCATGGAATAATTCAGCTTATGCAAATGATGTAATGAACTAATTTACTTATAGAAAATAAATAAAACTGGTTATGCATTGGATGAATGCTAGCTAGCCAAAAGATGCCTAAATAAATCCAATTAAAACAGTCTTACGCTGAGAGTAATTTAGTATAGTCACACTCCTATACAAGCACTTTCTATATAAGCACACATTGTAAAATAATATATTTTTAAATAATCACATTTCCACAATAAGAATTAATAAAGTTTCTACAAGTCTCGATGGTATAATAGGGGCGATTGTAATTGGAACTGAAACGATAATATACGCAATTGTTATTCGATCTGAAACGACAACATATTCTATAAATAATTAGCAAATAAAGATTGTAGGTATCCTTCTTAACAATAGGACAAGTCACACCTACTCTAACCAAACCGGTTGTTAATAAGAAAATGATAGAATCAAGAGCCCATATTTAGGTGTCGAAATCCTGCCGTTATCTTGCACATTTTACGTGTTGATTGGTAGAATCGTCTTTTTTTTCTATTCCTTTTTTTTTTTTTTTTTATTATTGTTGAACTTAAAAGCATTGTGCTCTATTAATCTTCATTCAATTTGATTTAAGTACTGTAAAATACAACGACTTGGGATGTCAACTTTACCAGCTTTCCAGTTGTTTAAAGAGATATTATTTAAAATTTAGGCGACTTCAACCTAATAAAATGTCATAATTTTGCTAGTTTATTTTAGTCAAAGTATTTTGCATTATACTAACAAATAATTCTTTGTCTTATTCCGATATAGCCTACATAATTTTGAGTGTTTGTGGTGTTGAAGACACCTATAATGAAATAGCTATGAAAAAAAACATACAATCGATCTCGGTCACAAAATTTATATTATACTATATATGGTTCCGATTATTGCTTTCTAATTAAAATCATAAATTTTATCTCATTCCATTTTTACAAATAATAGGTGAAATACAGTATAATCTATTTACCATTTTCCATTTCTATTACCGGTATTCGTAAATTTTATAAAGCCATGCCCTCATTTTCGCACATCAATCCATTATTACTATATTACAAACGATCAAATATTATTATATGGCTATAATAAATTCCCCGGATAACCGGATAATTTAAATAATATTCGGGTAGAAGTTTTCTTGACGGAATCAAAAACTTATCCAAAGAGAAACAATAGTTAAAGTATGAATTACTATACAGTGTAATGAAATCTTTTGCTAACCAAATTTATAAATGTAGGCTTTTACTGTGTTTAAAATTATTTATGGAAGTTATAGTTTCAAGTTTTGGATCCGTTTAATACGGAAAGATAGTATTTATTTACAGTACATGTAGGATGCAGGGCTTTATTTTGCACGAGCTTAATGTTATAAATTTTGGCATCAGGAAAGGTGTTAAGGAGGTTTCCTTCTTCAGTGAAATAAATGTTATGACGAAGTATGTGTATTTCAGAGTTGTTTCATCAAAAATTACATAACAAATAATTACGATAAAACGACCTTATTCTTTTTTGACAATAATAAAGAAATTATTACGTAAACTTTTGTAACCTATAATAGAATTCTTTAATATAAAAATTTGTTATTAATTACTCAATTATCAAGTTTTTGAATTCCAATCTCTCAAGGATGTGTCTCTCCTCTATTATGACCTTATCTCTCCCTTATACGATCCGTACTTTGATTCTTTTCCACACACTAAATACCTTCGATTGGACTACCCAGATACTTTGTGGAATCCTGCCCGGGATCAGAGGGAAACATCACCTCGCTCTCGCAGTAGTATACCAATCTCAGATCAATCACAAACCTATGGAAGTCGTGTTAAGGTTAATAGTAAAACGGGTGATGTCGTTTGGAGGTATCTTAATAATAACAATAATAATGTTATTCTTAATTCACGTAGGATATTTTTAATGGAATACAACTTTGCACGCGAGTATTATACATCTTTAATTTCTCTTTGCTTTTGTGAGACCTGCCACAGATATACACGTGTATATGACATGAACGAAGCTTTCATCATTCACATTGAATGGCCCAAAATTTAATAACTCACTCACAAGATATATATATATTAGGGTGTACCAAAAGAAGGTATCTTGATTGATCTTTCGTTAACCGTCCAAGGAGAATCAAAACGTAAGCCAACTTATGAAGCTGCAACTTCTCGTGTAAGTGAACGTAAAGTCGAAAAATTCCGTAAAGTTATCTTTCTGTCTCGCAACTAAGCTTGTTGGTGAAACTAATTAGTTTCACCAAAAAACTGGTGCACCAGCAAAACACTCTCGGTGCACCATTGAAAATTAGCTTTTTCTATAACTATTAGTGCATTAGTTTCACCAAAAAACTGGTGCACCAGCAAAACACTCTCGGTGCACCATCAAAGATTAGTTTCACCAACAAGCTTACTCGCAACATTACTTTAAAACGTGATAATATTGAAGCAAAATTTCAGAATGGTTTGCTTGAAATCAAAGTAGGTTACATGCACATTTATTTTCTTAATAATAAATAATGTTCTTCTAATATATTTTTACTTTAAAGATTCCTCGTGGCAGTGCTGATCAAGATCATAGCAAAATTACCATACAATAATCATGAATTTTCTTAAAAATTTTTTCCTTTTTTAAGGAGCTTGTTTCTTAAAATACTTTTGATGCATCGCTATTTGTGTATACACTTAATTATTTTAATTACTTATTACGAACTTGGTCTAATTTTTTAAATTGCGAAATGAGCTTTAAAAAAAATCAAATAAAAATATGTTGTATATTATACAAATCCTATAAAAATGTGACTTGGAGAAAATTACATTATCAACGTATAATTCACGTCATCATTTAGAGTTACATATGATTGGCCAAAATGAAAAAATCCTTTCGATGTAGTCTCTTGCATGTATAAGCTCAATCACGTGTTTTAACGGATCCCCGACAACCACTTCCCGACAATGTCAAAATCCCGACAAGTTATGTTAGGGTTAGGGTTAGTTACGGCGAGATTTTATTTTTCGGAAAAGTGGTTGTCGGGAAAATGATGGTGCGTTTTAGGAATGAGCGATATTAATCCTTTGATCACTATACTAAGGTCACGGGATTATTATTGCTATTTTTCTAAAGAAATTGAAGCCTGGTGTTTTTCTGACTACATTTGAATTCAAACTAATTACTGGTAAAGCTAGATTAAAAGTTACACTTTGAAGAAATTTCCGGCTATTGAATTTAAAATAAAATGCATCATATTTTAGAAACCAACATAGCTTGGTTAATATATATATATATATATATATAACTTGAACCAAATATGATAATTATATCACTAAAAATTGTGAATAATTGCAATATTTTGTTATCTATAAAGTATATAAAAATTGAAAATTTACGAATCTATACAGTATAAGGTCTTAATTTGAATTGATTCTTTTTTTTTTTTTTTATTCATCCGCATTTTTACGAAATAACGCGCAGGGGCAATATTTCGATTTTTGGCCAAAATTTAAATTACACCCTGTGCGTTATTTCACAAAAATGCGATAATTAATGGCAATTTCTATTTGAACTCGGGTGTAATGTACATGGGCAATAACCCATTTTGGGATTCTAAAAAAAAAATTCCTTGCGAAATTTTGGTATAAACTATACCCCCAAACCCACCCTAACCATAAGAAAAATTGGTTTGATTGGCAAGATTAATACCCATGTACGTACGGGGTTACGTAGCACATTTATCCATTGGGATGAATGCCATTAACATTGCTCCATTGACATTGCTCCATTGACATTGCTCCATTGAATTGTCATTGAAAATAATTTCTGAATGTAGCCAATGGAAGCCAACAACTCAATTCTCTATCGGCTTTTTTTATTTGCTCCATTAGGTTCTCTCCATTGACTCCATTGACTCCATTCGATCCATTGGTAATTTTCTTAATGGAGTATATCCATTGCCAACCCCGCCGTGTATCATACACACTGTGTATAATTAGTAAAATTCTAAATTTAATTACGCATTTTAAAAATAACGCCTTTGGATTTTTTTAAAAATTTTTATAACTGATAAGTAAATCTTCTAATTAGAAGCTTGCAGGAAATTTTTTGTATATACTGTTTGTAAATTGTATATTTTATATATGAAAATTTTAAAGCTAACTTCCTGGTTACAGGATTTATTTTTAACAAATTTAAAAAAAAAATCTAAAGAAAAGTTATTTTATGTAATTAATTAACATTAATTGGGTTAAAAATTAAAAAGTGATGTGATTATTCGATTTATTGTAGATACGTTTAAAATAAGCTATTCAACCCAACTTATTTTTTTAAATGATCTAAATTAGCCAAACTAAGATGTGATAATATACCCATGCGAAGCATATTAAACTTCTTTAAAATAAATATTATAACTAATAAATATTTAATATTTACTAAATTAAGCGAATAGAACAAAATTAAATACTCTTGTAAATATTCTTGAGCTTTAAGCAAGTATGGTTTCAAAAAAAATGACGCGTCTTGGTTTTCTATTATATAATATCTTTATTGAATTAATCAAGGATTAGCTTCTCTATAGCATGTTACAAAGAATATTAAAAAATATATATATAACTTGATTATAATTCAAATTGTTGAGTAGAAATATGGGTCAAATTAATTTTTTTTAAGATTAATGTCTTTACTGGCTTTTGCTAATTCATTACGAAATTACAAGGAGAGCCTGAAATAACTGAAGATTCATCCGTACTTATAATTACATTAAAATCTCTTTTTCGTCAAAAAGTTCAAAATAATCATTTTAAAATCTTTCGAAGGGTTTGTCGCCATCTTAGATGTGTATTTGATTACATTAATGTTAATAATGATTGTTATTAACAGATACGCGTGTATAACGATACTGAAAAAAAAAACTTATTATAATTTTTTACCTTGCGAATATTCGTAAAGCAGCATCATTATCGTTTAAAACATGCCAATTTATTAATAAACGGAAAAAAAATTTTTTGTGATTAAGATTCTCGTGATCACTCTGGTTACAGTATAACGCAAGCGTTTTGATGCCCAATCATAACGAATACCTTTGACTTCTCAGATAAAACTGGGACGAATAAGAGCATAGCCAAGACTAAAGAGTTCATGACAAACTGTGCGCTCACTAAGGGATGCTTTTCTTCGAGTATGGTTCCAATTTCCATTATAAAGTAATTTTGTTTAATGACTAACACAGTATTGCTACGCACTTTGAAGTTATTTTACAGGATGATGGATTTCTGGATCACGAATAATTTACCACCAAAGGGCCTTAATAGCATTAATTTCAAAAATTTTCTAACTTGATACCTTTTGTTGTGGTTAGATTACAGTAATTGATTAGTACATCGAATAAGTTGTTCGATGTCATCCAACAAATCGTTCGATGTCCAAGAATTTTGCAAATTGATCTCGGGGAAAGCATACCTATTTATGTGTGATTGTATTCTTAATTCGAGAGATGAGATGAAAATGTTGTTTTTGACACTTTTTTTTCATTTAATGACACAATTATATCGGTATATAATTTTAAATTTAATTAATAATAATAATAATATATATATATATAAACATTTACATAAATAATTAAAATTTAAAAAAAAAATTTACGTTTCTATACATATACCAATATATATATATATATATATATAATATTATCAATTAGTAAGTAATTCAGACTAAAAAAAAACACTATCGTTGAGCTTTTACCAGATCAGATTATTCATTTTAATATTTTGCCGTGTTATTTTTTTTAAAGATGCTTGGACCACCAATCAGTCACCCATCCTAGCAGCTTTATCTGGTATTGTGTTTGGATGTGATATTGAACCATTGTTTGCAAGATATATATGATTTTAGTACTGGAGGAATTCAAGAGTTCTCGTCGAACAATATTTAAATCTTATTACATAATCTGATTGTAATGTTGGTTTGTTAAAGAGGTGTATGTGAAGCATAAAAACCAATGGTAGTCATAACTAGTTAAACTGCCATATTGGCATCTAAATGATACCATATAATTGTAATTTTGTCTAATAGCATTTTTTACACTTCCTCTTGTATAAGGTAAGCGGTTTGCAATGCTATCAGTTAAAAATAGCTGCCGATTCTTCTGTCTGCTTCTTCACTTCAATTGATATGATAATTTTCTGTCGAAAGTTGATGTTTCTACAGGTGTAATCCGATTTGCAATTTCCGATATTTGGATCATAAATATTAAGATCAAAGTTTTTTTGTTTTGAAAACTTAGAACCATTTTTTTTTTCTTTTTTTGAGGGCTTTCGCTAACGCATCTTCCTTCATTACAAAATACGTGTTGATAAAGTTTGATTTATATAGAATGCATTCGGAGAGACTGTAAGAAATTCAATCAAACTTGTTCAAAATTTTCAGGATATTACAATCTCATTGCCTTTTTAGAAAGGTGGAGTATCATTCTTTTTGGGAGCGTCACCAAACTTTCTTCTTCCAATGAGACCGATATTATTGTTTTCAATGATCAATTATACTATGAACCAAAATCGCAGTGCCTTCCTGTTTCTTGCAAACATAGAAAACAAACGCTTCTTAGCTAACTTTAGAATTACTTAAACGTTACACGAATTACTTTAATAGTTTATGAAAAGGAAGTGTTCTTTCAATTTTTTTTTGGCATCAAACTTGCCAATTCTGTGGCTACCAAACAATCATTTTTGTAACTTTTGAAACGTTACGCCCAATATGTAGAACATATTAAGTAACATTTCATCCAATCAAATTAAAGCCCGCTATGTTGGTCACACACTTTTTTGCAAACCGCTATAAGAACCGCGTACCTAAGGATCATCTTTAATTCTGTAGGAACAAACACCTATGTATCAAAAAAACAATGAAACTTACACTTCGCAAATCTTCATATGTTGCCTTCATTCTCTTAATTCTCTGTGCATTATATTTTTTGCCGTTCATAGATAGATATCATGACTGGTTGATCGGCGACCATTTAACTACACAGTTAGCGCAAAGCACATCAAAATGTTAAGGGGAAGGCCGTACGACTGTCTGCGAATACACTAATCTTTGTGTTGACAGAATACATGGTATAGTTCTGAAGAATTTAATACTACTAATTCGTCATACTGTTATTCATACGATTCACCTCTTCATTATTGCCTGCCGACGATAACAAACGAGTACTTCAGGTGTTTATATAGTAAATCAAGATGACATATCGCTCACAGCTAATGTTATGAATTCAGATGAAGCTTCTGATTTTTTTTTGGAAACCCGCAGTACGATCCAGTTATCCAGAAAAAGTTCAATATATAAACGATACTGTATTTGTATATGGTCTATATGCTCCTTTTCATTTCTCGCATTGGATGTTTAATGGATTGTTGCCATTATACAGGTGAGTGAATGAAAAATGTGAATAACGTTTGTCTAATTAAAAAAAGTATTTCCATTTACCAAATTATTAAGATAGATTTTATTTTTAATTTTTTGTTCAAATTTCGTAGCATGATGCGTACATACAATGCCACTCGAAACGCATGGCTCATGCAAATTCATATAGAGATTGATCAACCAAGTCGAATGATACCCCAGGATATGTCATTCCTCACCGATGGGAAAGAAATAGTGTTTAATTATACGAATATGTTGACAGAAATGCAAGTAATGCCACCTAATGTACCTATTTGTTTCGCTAATGCCGTTGTTGGTATGTCATTTTACTTTCTCTGAAATATAGGATCTATATGAAAATACCCGTTTTTACCTAACATATATTCATAGGCGCTGGAAATCGATGTAGCCTACATTATTGTGAAAAAAATATTCCAGCAGAACATTACGATCAATTTCGGAATGACATTCTAGATCACTTCATTCACAATGGGCAATGGGAAAAGTATATGCAGAAAAAACAAGCAGATAAACGAGTGTTTGCTTGTATCAATAGCACAAAAATATATACTTCCGATAACGGCGAGAATGATGCAAATAATCTAGTTATTGGCGTATTACAACGATATCGCAATCGTTACATATTGAATGCAGAAGAATTGATCAACGCATTAGTGAAACAAAAATACACTGTCAAGTTTCTTAATTTTGACGTTGGCTGTTCTCTTCCGACAACTGCAAAACTTTTAGAGGATGTAGATGTTCTTATTTCATCTCATGGAAACGGAATTGGTGATGCCATTTTCATGGCACCAAAAACCTCAGTATTAAGTATTGATAGTCGATTCTACACCGAACCATGGTTTACTTATGTTCACACAGCATCCGGGCGGCGATTCTACAACTTTGAATGTGTATCGAGTGACTGTCAAGTGGCAGATATTGAATTGGCAAAACAAATGTTGGAACAAGAAGGCGTTACACTGACGTACTACGAGCTGTTGGAATATGTTGGTCCAAAATATCCAACCCGCCTTATAAACAAATATTTTGCTGGTGACAAGGAAGTGTATAGTAGATATACAAAGGATGTAACAAGACTCGTGGATGTGGAAAAATTGGTTAGATTTGTAAAAGAGATCATTGAGGAGATGCCGTTAATAAAAAATAAATCGTTCGTTGAACTTTGCGAAATTGGTAAGTGTTGTGGTCCATGGTGTGATGAGGCGCTGGAGAAAAATGTATTCAAAAAAGGTAATGCCTGGGGTGGTGAAAAGCGACAAATGCCTACTGGTGTGATCAATTGGAAAGCAGCTGCATAAGATTATGTTATTTATGACGAATAATAGACAATATTATAAAGTATGGCGTAACCTTTACGAGATTTAATTTTGTATAGATTTTTTTGAACCTTTATTTTGTAGTAATATTTACTACGGTAGTGATTATTACTACAGTAGTGATTATTAATACATGTAATAAATAATATTTAAATTAGTTTCTCTTACGTTTAATTAAAGTTGTAGGGTTAATCTTTTTGATTCTAATAATAATTAGATTATTAATATTGTTTTAAGGCTAAAAAAAATTATATTTTTTTTATGCAAAATATATAATAAAAATATTTACCGCATAGGCGCGAAACAACGCTCATCTGCGCGTTAATTAATTGACCTGCGCGTTATTTCGGATATGCCCATGAGTTGCCCATGTGCGTTATTTCGAAATAAGGTTGATTTTTGAACCCAATACGGTCAATCTTCCATAAATGACATTGAAAATGTACAGTACACTTCGGCACTTATGGAAAGTAATCTACATATAAAGTTACATAATTACATTAGACGGATCAAACGATGTGCACTTATAAAAAAGAAAGTACATGTGAAGTGCACTTATAGAGGATGCAATTATGGAGGGTCGACTGTTTATCATTTTCCAACAATAATTATATGTTACATTAGGATGCGCGTTAATTCGGAACGCCAATGGGCGCTAATTCGAGACCATGTAAGCTATTTTTGAAGAACTCGGTTCTCAAAATAACGCTTATTTCGCGCTTGGACGGTACAATATTTATTTAATAAATTTTATGTATTAATATATGAAGGAAGAGGGGGATTATGACGAAATGGGATGTTATGCGAATCGGGATATCTCTTGATCATGTGATCAGAATTGGACACCATTCGATTCCTCCCATCGAAAGGAATTGAATGATGTAAATTTCATCCAATTCTGACAACAAGATCAAGAGGTATCCCAATTCGTCACAATATGTTTAGCTATATTTAGATTATATGAACGGTATTATGACGAATCAGGTTCTCTCTTCATCCTCCGATCAGAGTCGGGTAGAATTTATACCATTCGATTCCTCTCGATGAGAGGAATCAATTGGTGCAGATTCTAACCACGAATACCCCCAAGGCTGAAATTTTCTCATTTTTTAAAAAATAATTTAATTTTAAAAATTTTGTGATCTAGTGATCAGAATTGGATGATTTTGTTATCATTCGACTCGGCTTGATGAGACGAATTAGAAGATACCAAAATTGGTTGATTTTGATTATTGCATCATGAGCTACGATTGAAAATATGCTAACATCGTCATAATACTTCTTTTTTCCTTAGTTATAATAGGCCACATAATTTTAATTTTATAACATAAAACTTCTAAATAAACCTGGCTGGCTGGCTTTTTTTTAGACTTAATATATAAAACTTTACATAAAGTTTATATAAAAATTTTTTGAAAACACAACTCTTTCTGATGATCCCTTGTACCGAATTTTTCAAGAACATTGACCTATGAAAAACTGTATAGTTAATATGTCTAAACACAACAAAACTTCACCAAGTTGCTGTTGGGTACAAAGTCCAATCACTGGATGCTCTGTGCTGAAATAGAGATGAAAAATATGTGCAGACTTTTAAACAAGGCACCTTGGTACTATCAAGTAAAGACATAATAGAGGAACTCTGGAGCTTTGTCAAGTCCTATGGATATAAAAGTAAAAATAAAGTCTTGGTTAAATATATTATTCTATACTGTATAACACTTACAAACTCCTTTTGGTTTGGAACTTTTCTCCTGTGCCTCTTTGGACTTTTCAAAATTTTGACAAAGTGGGCATTTCAGTTTATCTTCTTCAAAAGTTCAGCAGTGTTTACTTCTTTCAAATTGAAAACATGCCTACTAAATTGGAATCAAATCACAAGTAAAAGACAAAGAATAACACATGAGGTGTTTTGAAAAAAAAATTCAAATTGAAATTTCTTTCTAGAAAATTCTTTTAGAAGTAGCTTTTTCTTTTTATTTTCTGTTTTATGTACATATAATATTTTTGCAAATGTAACTTCTTGCACAATATTATATAATTTTTATAGTATAGCACAGTTCATTTATATGGATAGCAATTAGTAATTGTTGATTATGAGGAGTACTCACTGACAATTCAGGGAGCTGATAAAAAAATAAAGTGTTGCTAAAATAGTCACATTAGAACACTATTGTAGTTCCAAGTAAATTTTTATTTAAGATAAAATAGTTATTATAGTATTGTAATATTGTGTTATTTGGCTTTTATTTGCATTCTCATAATAAAGATAATGGCTTGTTAGAAAAAAATTTTTTTTAAAAAACACTAGTTAGGGTGCTAACATTTATTACCTACTATCAATTTACTATAGGGGCTTACCCCCACCCCAGGTAAGGTCTATAAATAGAATTTTAGCCAATCAAATTTAACTAAGGTAAGATTTTTCTTAACCCCACCTCCTAAAATATTATCTAATAAATGTCATTGCCATTTTTAAAACATAAAAAAAAATTTTTTTAAAGTTTTTGAAAAATTAATTAGCATTAAATTATAAAAACAATTAAGAAAAAGAGTACAAAGTATCTAATCCTTTACTACAAGTATATATAATTATAAATTCTACAAATAAACCAGATTTACTATAGAATCCCAAACTATAGTGCAGGAACTCTTAAATCAGCAAGTTCTATATATCTGACCAAATTTTGAGCTAGATCAGATGTTGAGTCAGAGCCAATAGAATTGCAGAAAATTTTGCAAATAAAAAAAAAAAACTGAACTACAGTACAAAAACTCTTAATTATATGCAGGCAAATTTTGTATTAGGTTGGAGGCAATAGAATTGCAGTAAATTTAGCAAATAAAAAAAAAAAACCTAGTATAAATTAATTTTTTTAATAATTTTTTATAATTCTGGCCAGAATTATAATACCTTTGGCCAGAATTATAGTGGCCAAATTTTAGATTTATTAATAAAAATAGTTAACTTTGAACCTTTATAAAAGTATTTAAATAAATATTTAAAAATAAAATCAATTTTTGAACAATTACTAATAGTTGCTATATAGTAAAGTCTTGATTTTACTATGAAATCAATAATTATCATTTAAGTAAACTTTGTTTAGAATATCAAAAATATATATACTTAAAATTTTAGTTAAAATTAAAGAACATTTAATTATTTAATTCATGATCTATATACCAGTATTGGCCTATTTATATGTCATATAAATTTTTTAAATGATCATAATTATATGGTTGTTAAATTATAAATCATATAATTAAAATCATATGATATATGATTATTTGTTATATGATCGATATGATTATAATTTTATTATGACATAATTAATAGTTATATGATTTATATATATGTTTAAGCAATCTTAAAAAAAATGCATACAAATTGCTCTCAATCTTTTAACTTATAGAAATAACAATATTTAATATCATTTATATGATAACATACTATCTAATAACATCAGCAAAAAAAATAGACCGATATATATCGATTACTAACCAGTAATTATATATCAATACTAATCACCCCTGCTGATTACTAACGATCATGATAATGATCGATATATAGCGAATTCATTAATTATCGATAATGCTAGTTATCGATACTAATCACCCCTGCTGATTACTAACAATCATGATAGTGATCGATATATAGCGAATTCGTTAATCATCGATAATGCTAGTTATCGATACTAATCACCCCTGCCGATTACTAACGATCATGATAGTGATCGATATATAGCGAATTC
>QKWP01000790.1:88289-124850 GCA_003550325.1 Gigaspora rosea
TTTTTTTTTTACTTATTTTTTTAATTTTATTTTATTTTATTTATTTCTTACTACTTCAGAACTTTGCAAGAAAATGACCTGACTTTTCTGGCTCTTTACAAGAACACCAACTCTAACTTCTCCACCACTTTGCAAGAACATACTAGATTTTTTGACAATTTGCAAAAACACCAGCACTTTTTAGGAAGTTGCAAATATGAGCGAATATAAGTGAATATGATAGTTAAACAAAGAAGAAGAGAAATAATAGCTAACTATTGAGCAAGAAAAATAAGTGTATAGAGCTAGTATTATGTGACGAAATGTGTAAGTAGTTTAAAATATTATTATTTTTTCATTTTTGTTTTTTTTTGGTTTTATTTTTTTTGTTATTTTTTTTTATTTTAGGAAGTAGTGAATATGAGCGAATATTAGCAAATATAAGTGAATATTTATCATTAAAACAAAGAAGAAAAAAAATAATAGCTAACTAAGAGTAAAAAAAATAAGTGTATAGAGCTAGCATTATGTGACAAAGTGTGAAAGAGTTCAAAATATTACTATTTTTTCGGTTTGTTTTCTTTCATTATTTTTTTGGGTTTAGTTTTTTAGTTTTTATTTTTTTTGTTATTTTTTTTTTATTTTTTTCGTTAAAAAATGTATAATAAGTTATAATAAAATTTATAATATTGATTAAAAATATATATTTAATTAAAATATTATGTATAATAATAATAATAAATAAAAAATATAAAATTTTATATTAAATTGCGAACCCTTGTGAAAATATGCAAAAATATGTGAAAATATGCAAAAGCATGATTATATGTAATTGATTATTAATTGGTTGTAATATATCATTGATTTACACCAGTTTTTGACAGTTTTCGCAAGTTTTCAATGTTTGTTGTTTATAATATTTTTTGCTATATTTTGAATTTACTATACCATAAATGTTCGTAATTATTACACCTTTGTAATACTCTGAAGTTACTATAGCGTAAACTTTCGTAATTATTACTCCTATATAATACTCTGAACTAATTGTAAGTTTTTTGTAAGTTTACCACTGCATAAAAACTTACAGAGGTTTATGCATATTTTTTTTTGCTTATGTAATTATTTCAAAAAGTACTGTATAGAATTTTACAAACTTTTTTTTATTTAAAAGTTTTAGATTTAAATAATATTTTGTACAATTTTTAGATTTATATCTTGTTTATTTAGCTCATTATAAATTTTCAAAAAGTGTCCATAATAATATGGTAGGCCACTGTATATGATTTTTTTATTTTTGTTTTTTTTGTTATTTTTTTCAGGTTTGTTTTTTTGTTTTTTGTTTGTTTTTTTTTTTACTTATTTTTTTAATTTTATTTTATTTTATTTATTTCTTACTACTTCAGAACTTTGCAAGAAAATGACCTGACTTTTCTGGCTCTTTACAAGAACACCAACTCTAACTTCTCCACCACTTTGCAAGAACATACTAGATTTTTTGACAATTTGCAAAAACACCAGCACTTTTTAGGAAGTTGCAAATATGAGCGAATATAAGTGAATATGATAGTTAAACAAAGAAGAAGAGAAATAATAGCTAACTATTGAGCAAGAAAAATAAGTGTATAGAGCTAGTATTATGTGACGAAATGTGTAAGTAGTTTAAAATATTATTATTTTTTCATTTTTGTTTTTTTTTGGTTTTATTTTTTTTGTTATTTTTTTTTATTTTAGGAAGTAGTGAATATGAGCGAATATTAGCAAATATAAGTGAATATTTATCATTAAAACAAAGAAGAAAAAAAATAATAGCTAACTAAGAGTAAAAAAAATAAGTGTATAGAGCTAGCATTATGTGACAAAGTGTGAAAGAGTTCAAAATATTACTATTTTTTCGGTTTGTTTTCTTTCATTATTTTTTTGGGTTTAGTTTTTTAGTTTTTATTTTTTTTGTTATTTTTTTTTTATTTTTTTCGTTAAAAAATGTATAATAAGTTATAATAAAATTTATAATATTGATTAAAAATATATATTTAATTAAAATATTATGTATAATAATAATAATAAATAAAAAATATAAAATTTTATATTAAATTGCGAACCCTTGTGAAAATATGCAAAAATATGTGAAAATATGCAAAAGCATGATTATATGTAATTGATTATTAATTGGTTGTAATATATCATTGATTTACACCAGTTTTTGACAGTTTTCGCAAGTTTTCAATGTTTGTTGTTTATAATATTTTTTGCTATATTTTGAATTTACTATACCATAAATGTTCGTAATTATTACACCTTTGTAATACTCTGAAGTTACTATAGCGTAAACTTTCGTAATTATTACTCCTATATAATACTCTGAACTAATTGTAAGTTTTTTGTAAGTTTACCACTGCATAAAAACTTACAGAGGTTTATGCATATTTTTTTTTGCTTATGTAATTATTTCAAAAAGTACTGTATAGAATTTTACAAACTTTTTTTTATTTAAAAGTTTTAGATTTAAATAATATTTTGTACAATTTTTAGCTTTATATCTTGTTTATTTAGCTCATTATAATTTTTAAAAAGTGACTATAATAATATAGTAGTCCATTTTTTTTTTTTTTTTTTTTTTNATATGCTTTGCTGAATAGTACAGTTGACCAAAAGAATGTTTCTACTATTGTTTCTACACCTTCTGACAAAAAACCCCAGAGTTGTTGCTCTACTACTTGTTCTATAGTAACAAAGTCTTCTACCCAGAGAGTCAAACCCATAAGGAGAAAGTTCTTTTTTATCTCTATTTCAGTTCTTCTCACATACGATCTGAAACCCTGTATCCAAGACGCTTCTAGTTAGAGTTTTTGTTATATACAAATATACTAACAACAAAGTTTTCATAGGTCGGCGTTAATGAAAAAGTTGGGACTGATGATCGTCGGAAAGAGTGTGTCGAGTCTGTGAATATAGTAGTCCATTGTATTTCTGTTATTTTCTAAATTTTACTAATTAATTCCAACTTTGTAATTTAGACAAATATGCATATGAACCTTGAACATGTTTATAAACTTTTAACTAAAACCTAAACTAAATTTATTTTAAGTTCAGGTTTAGTTCATGTTCAATAATTTTAAGTTCAGGTTCAGATTCAAATCAAAATTTGTTTAAGTTAAGATTCAGGTTCATTGAATCTAAACTTGAACTTTTATTGAACTAAACTGAACTTCAGAACCCACTATATCAATCTATATGCATATATATACTATATATTTAAATATTCTTGAACCAATTTGACCAATACTAAACCCTTTGACCAACTGGTCTAATTATGCTTGACCATTAACTAGTTTGTGTCAACCTTGGTTATTACATAACTAATAAATATAACAATCTATATTTAAAACTTAGTTAGCCAATTATAATTTGTAAAATATAATCATAAATTGATAAAATATTACAAATTTTGTTTTGTCATAGTAAATAATTTGCTAAAATGTACTGTTGCATGGCATATGGAGTGCTCCGTATTAAAAGGGCCCATTTTTACAATTTTTTGAAAAATGAGTTTTTATTAAATTCATGTAAATTTTGACATAATTGATATTTTTCAATTATTAATAAAAGTTGATTTGCATAATAAAAAATCAAGATAATTTAAAAAGAAAAATTACATGAGGCTGCGTAGAGCCAACACGTCACGAGATTATCCGATAGTCACCTGTCTTCTTTAACCAATCAAAATCGTGAAATTTAATTAATCCCGAATCAGTCCGAAAATCAAAACAAATGGTTAAACTCAATTATCTCAAAATGAGATAAATGTAAAAATGGGACCTTTTAATACGGAGCACTCCATATATCAATCTATTTTATAGAAACACATATAAATTAGTTTAAAAATTGCAAATATTTAAATTTATTTGGGTTTTAACTAGTATTAAGAAATTAAGCAGTAATTTAAACCATATCATATAATTATTATATGATTGATAAGACTTGAAAATTTTGTATTACAAATAGGAAACTTAACCTATACCCTGGAATAGAGGGTTTTATCCTGTGTCTGTTATGTGACTATGTTTATAAAATTAAATTAAACTATTTAACATAGAATTATGTATTTTTTTTATCATTGTTTTTATAGTGCTTTTGTTATTATTGTTGTGTTGTATTTTTTTTGTCCTTTGTTGTCATTCTTGCAGTTTTTTTGTGTTGCTTTCATTATTATTTGGTAGTGTTTTTGTCATTGTTTGGCAATGCCTTTGGTCATAATTTGGTGGCACCTTTGGTTGTCATTTGGTGGTACCTT
Source organism: Gigaspora rosea (assembly GCA_003550325.1). Taxonomy (NCBI): domain Eukaryota; kingdom Fungi; phylum Glomeromycota; class Glomeromycetes; order Diversisporales; family Gigasporaceae; genus Gigaspora; species Gigaspora rosea. Next base: position 92,560 of record QKWP01000790.1, read on the forward strand.
TGGACATCATTTGGTAGTGCTTTGGTCATGCTTTTGGTTATTGTTTGGTGGTACTTTATATTGTAGTTTGGTAGTGTTTTTGGTCATAGTTTGATAATGCTTTTGGTCGCAGTTTGGTAGTGCTTTTTATTGTCATTTGTTGTACTTTTGATCATTGTTTGGTGGTGATTTTGATTGCCATTTGGTAGTGCTTTTGGTCATCATTTGGTGGTGCTTTATATTGTTTGGTAGTGCTTTTGGTTGTAGCTTTGATCATTGTTTGTTGGTTCTTTTGGTTGTTATTTGGCCATTGCTTGATTGTTGTTGTTGGTGCTTTTGGTTATTATTTGCTATATCAGTACTTTTTGTTTGGATTTTGTCTTGCTATACTTCTGTTGATTGTGTTTTTTTTTTTTTTTTTTTTTTAAATTTTTTTTATTTTGTATTTTTTTAAATAAAAAAATTTGTCTTTAATAATACAGAAAAAAAAGATTTTAAAATTTCAAATTTTTAATATTTGGACCAATCATATTTAAGCAGTACAGGATAAAAATTTATACCTCCGAACATAGAATAAAAGCCTCTACCCCAGGTACAGGATAAGGATGCTTATTACAAATAACCAATACAATACATGCATGTGATCTATAATTGCAAATAGCCTAGGGCAGTATTGTATATTGGATGAGTCTAGGGATGGTAAAGTTCCTAGGTCCAAAACCTAAGAACCTAGTTTTGGAACCTGGTTCTTTAAAACCAGGTTCCAATTTTGGAACCTAGGTTCTTAGGTTCATGATAGGTTTTTAGGTTAGGTTCTTAGTTTCTTAAATTTATAATAGATTTTTAGGTTTTTAGGTCAAACCAGGTTCAGAAACCAGGTTCAGAACCAGGTTCTGGAACCAGGTTTTGGAACTTTTAAAAACCAGGTTCTTAGGTTTTTGAAATGGAACCTAAAGGTTCCAAACCAAAGACTGAACCTAAACCAACCTAACTATTCCTAGACGTGTCCAAACTATGTTTTTTGTCCAATGTCCAAGATTGTCCAAAACTGTCCAAGCCATGTCCAAGGCTAAATTAATTTAATAAATATATAATTATATATTTTATTAGGTGCTGGATTCATTTTTAAAAAAATTCAAGTAGATAATCTTAATAAAATTTTAAGTAATTTTAATTTGAAAAAATGTCCAATGTCCACAAAACGTCCAATGTACTTTACTGGCCTAGGGCGTCCAGGATTATGCGATGCGATAAGGTAAATTATGCGGGCGAACTGAGGTTGATTATGTGATGGATGCGAAATAAATTTAAAATTATGATCGATTATGCGATTTTTATTATTGTACGCTATCATATAATTATTCTATTCTTCGGAATTTTTGGACATCTGCCGAAAATATTACCTCAACTATGTTCGTAATTTAAACATTTATATTCTACATCGGAACTTACTTTCTACCAAATCCGAATGAAATTAACATACTTCCAACAACCAATCATATTTTATTCATGTGATTTATGCTTTTTTTTTACTCGATTATGCGATGCATATTATGCTTTCTCATAATCCTAGACACCATACAAATAGCCAATCAAATCGCCAAGTTCATGCGTTTTTATATATAGAATAAAACCTCAATAAATTTAATTTTATTTGGAAAATACTTGAAAATTTGTATTTACTTGGGTAAATTTGGATCCAAATTTTTACGTATCCCTGGTTCCCATGTGATAAATGATCTAAATAACCAATGACTGGTCTTTATTTGAGGGTTACTGAATTTTCATCAAATGACCAGGTCATTTACTATCCCTTGCGAGACTTACACATACGGATTTTTAATTAGTATGTTCATGATATTTTTGATTACCCACTGAGTAAATTAATATGAAAAATAAAATAAAATAATAATTATTGCCATGAGTTGAAACAAGTAATATTTTATTCCCCGTAACAGCGGGAATAAGAAGTATATCCTTGGTCTTTTGGGAACCACGGCAGGCCGGAGATCTACCGGTTATTTCTCCATAGTGGTAGAATAAGGGTATTATTCTTCATTTTTATATGATGTCATGAGGGAGTTCATGACTTATATTCACTACTTTAATTAAACCCCCGAGTTTCTAGCAATGCAAGTTATTTCTCAGGCAACGCATGTTGTTTCCAGCGAAATAACAAGCAAGAACTTGTATTGCTAGAAACTCGGTTTTTATTGATTAGTGATTATAAATAAATAGAAACGTTAGAATAACATAATTTAAATGCATTGATCTTTATACTCGCCTAAGGCTTTTACTAAAAATATTTTGCCTAAACAAATACTTTCGGCAAATCCATTTTCCGAAACTGCCGAAATTAAAAATAAATAAATTTATATTTATATATACACAGTATATAACTGCTAAATTGATATGCTGAGCCGACAAAAACAAAATTTCATAGAAAACCGGAAAAAAATAAAATTCACCACTCTTTATTCATATATCAATCCGGCCATCAAATCAATATTGATAATCTTCATCGAACTATCAGTCTTTTCATTTCTAATCACAAATTAACTTTTTTTTTCCAAAAGCTTGATATTTCTCAATTATTTATTGTATTAAATCAAAATTTATAACAATAAGAGAAAAGAAACTTTTACTAATTAAATAAATTAAAACCAAATCATTAAGTTGCAGATATGACTTGAAGAGATAGCTACTTCTGACCTTCCAAATGCTTGCACTATATAAATCGACTGCCCAAATAAAATATATTAATAAATAAATTTGAAATAAAAAATCTCTTTGCTTAGCTACAATGTGTACTTTATATAAGTATATTGAGAAGCATGTGCATAATATAAAAGGACTCGTGACGCCACACATTGTCAAGTAAAAACGTTTGTGTATTTCTTTTACTTCTATTTCAATTACCCTTAAATTTCATCACTAGATGCAAGAATTCAATATATTTTAGTTTTATAAATCATGAGTTTGAAGGATATGACAATTTCCAAGCTTACTAAATTGAAAATATTTTGGGACCATTAACTTGTTACAGAGAGAATTTATTGCATCTTCACTTATTTTCTTTATTGATATCAGTTATAGTTGATATTAATATAGATACTAACTACAGCCGTTCATCCTCCTCAAGTTTTTTTTTTTTTGTTGGTTTTACTGATTTATCTCTGACTAATAACTGATAATGTTTTTTTGTGCAATAAAGTCCGGTATTTTATCGAATAAAAATGGTAGAAATAAAATTTACATAGCCTTTTCTTTATTAAAGTATATACTGTACCATCAAATTTTTTTATCATCAATATAATAAATCAGGAAACATATCGTAAATACGATATTATAAAGTACTTACGCAAGATTCGCATTCGCGACTATTCATTTAATGAAATTACGTTTTGGATTATTTCTATGATACGAATATAATGAATTTAATATATCTATTACTGTATTATGAGCATGTGATTAAAAGTAATGATACAATAATACAATGAATACAATGAATACAATGAGATAAAAAATAACTAAATCGTCCCAATGTGCTTAACACCATATTTTTATATCAATTTATTATGATTAAAGATTAGAAGTTGAAGAAAGGTGGAATAAAGTTAAAAAAAGGTTCAAAGTATTTTTACTTAGAGAGTTTTCTAACGTTAAGTTTTACTTAAAGAATTAAATTTCAGGATAATTTTTAATTATGATAAACGCCATTGGCGTAAATTCGAAAATACGTAACGGATGCAACATTACGTCACGTGTTATATTTTGATGACGATAGTTATACAAAAAATAAGGATTTTTGCGTCTTGTGTTCAAGGGGTAATTTTCCAAGAAAAGTATATATGCGTATTAAGCTATCCTACCCCGTTTATTAATACAATTTGCTCTTTGAATAATTTAAAACAATTTAATTAGTTTTTTATTTATGACGTAAAGTATTTTAATTTTCATTAAACGTACTGTACTTGCAATAAATTTTTAATGTCAAAAAAAAGTATCCGTTGATTATTTTCAAATCTTTGATATCATTTTATCAAATTCCTTTTAAATGATAATTTTTTACGATTTATTTATCCTTTCATGATTTTTCTTCTTTGATAAACTCGGATTTGCTAAAGAAAATTGTTTTAATGTATCAAAGCATAACGATAACGATAACCATAACCGATATTATAATAAACATTTAAAGTTATTTACGATAACGATAATCATCGATTATGTCTAAAAAACCACCTACAAAACCGGTTAACGATTTAATAAGTTTTTGGTCTACTCAACAAAAAAAGAAAACTACAGAACAAATCTCATCGCAAAATTATTCTGAACAATTACCTTCGAGATCATGGATCAATAATAATAATCTTTCTAATTCGAGTTTATCTCCTTCTGTACCTACTTCTGTACCTACCTTGGTTGAAGAACGCTCGAATTCTGCAGATAATGATAATGAAAATGGAAATACTGATAATAATAATTCCAATAATAGTCCGTCAAATATAGACTTTGTAAAAGATAATGGTCTTTCAATAGTTGGCATAAAAACTGTTCAAAATCAAAATGAGCGAGGGAGAATGGATTGGGATTCTTTGCCACAAAATAACACTAAGAATATAGTTTCACGAAAACAATCTATTCCACCAAAAGATATTACTTTTCTCAATAAACCATTTAATCCGAAACCAACTCAACATGCGTCAATGCCACGAGAGAAAAAAGTATCAAATTTGGTATCTAAATTCGAAAATGTTACTTCTCCCCCTAATTCTACTACTTCTCCTACTTCTCCTACTTCTCCTACTTCTCCTACCTCTCCTACTTCTCCTACTTCTCCTATTTCTCCTACTTTATCACCGACGAAACGATTAATCACAACTCCGGAACAAATAAATTTGTTACCGACAAAACCTTTGACGGCTTTGTCACTCACAACTTCTATTGCCGACAATAATAATACTAATAATGATAATAATAATCGTTATAGTGATAATAATCGTTATAGTGATAATAATAATAATAACAATAATAATAATAATAATAAGATTAATAATAATAATGATAATGATAATAATAGTAGTTTGTACCCTAATATAAATGCTACTACATTTATGACGCAGAACGAGCCAGAGTCATATAATGTATCAACTTCAAGTATAATAACTCCGACAGATCCACTTAATATATCATCATCATCATCACCGATAAAAACAGTTAAGAAAAACCATTCTATACTAAACCCTTTACCAATAACAATTCCTAAGTCGCCAAAACAAACATCTCCGATTCAACAAAAAATTTCCGAATCAACTTATAAGTCTCCAGTGAAGGAAATTCCTATTAAAATAAATATTAATGATACATTATTAGATACCGAACCTGTTTCACAAACAAAGTCCCCTTTTATTAAGGATTTACTTGATCCTTCGCTTGAAAAGAAGTTACCTAACTTGCCAAAAGATGATATTCAATCATCTTCTAAAGTTTCTCCAACTACTGTAATTTCACATAGGAGAAAAACAATTCCTGTTCAATCTAAAAGAGATTCAACTTCTCCAATTCGAAAAAAAGTTCCAATATATACCACAAAAAATGAGAATGATGAAGTTTCAGATTTATTTACAACTCAAACATTACCTTTAAATTTTGATGCGTTAGAACTTGAACCATTACCAAAAGTTCAACTTTCATCAAATTCTAAAGATCCTACATTAACTTCTTCATTAAAGCGTGGGTTATCTGATCCAACATCAAATAATAATGCATTACCAACTTTTAGTATATCTTTATTTGATGATACAAATCCTTGGAAACTTCAAGATGAATCTCCACCTCTTTCATCTTTTAATTCATCCGGATTAACGGAAAATGATTTTAATTCAAATGTTAATCAACAATTTGGTGCGAAAATTGGGGAAAGAAAATCCAATAATCCGTTCATGTATAAAGTGATTGGTCAAAAATCTGGCAATAAAAAGAAAACATTACCATCAGTTCAAGATATAATGGAAATACAAGAAACACATATGTCGAATGGTAATAAAAGTTCTGAGAAAAGTAATAAATTAGAAATCCCTACAAATTCAAATACCAATACACGAAAACTTTTATCAACTTCTTATTCAAGTTCAAAAAAATCAAAGTCATCAAACAAATTACCAAATACATTAACCGTTACTCTTCGAGATTCTGGAAATTTTCATACATTTGCTTCATCTGATGATTTAAAATCAATATCAATAGGACGATCAAAACAAAAAACATTAAAACCTGTACAAATTCCAAAATCTCCTTATCATTCTGTACGACCACAACGAACTGATTTATCACCAACTAGTACATTAAAAAAAAATCCTTTCATTAAAAATATTAAAACTAAAGGTCCCAAAGATCATAATTTACCAGAATATACATCATCTAAAAGTAAAATGTCATTTATGGTACCACATAGTCTTGCTTCAGTTGAATATAAAAAAAATAATCGTTCAGTACCAGATCTTTCGGCACGTGTGAGACATTCAAAATTTAATAAGGCGTTCCGAAAAAATAATGTGACTGTACCAGATTTCACTCGAGTTAATGCTGTAACAAAAGATTCAATTGGAAAGAAGGATGTTAATGATAATATTGATTTTAAAATTGATACTGATTTAAATCCATCAAAAGTAACAAAATTTAGTATTAATATATTTGATGAATCTGATTCAAGTGATTTATTTAAACCTGGTTCACCATGGATACAATTATCTCATTTAGATGAATATATTAAAAGTTTACCATCAACTGAATTTTCTGATCCAAAAGATTTAATGACTAAAGAAGAATATGAAAATTTTGTAAAAGATTGTAAATCTGATAAACATTCTGAATTAATGTTTCCACCAATGCATAAAGTTCCTGATGGTATTTCTCTAGAAGATCTCGAAAATAATGTGGTTAAAAAACCTTCAACATTTCTTGGAATTCCTATGACACAAGCCAGAAGAAATGATTGGTTAGATGCTGCTATTGATGGTGTACTTGCTATAGAAGGTGTACTTGGAATTCAAACTTCACCAGATAAATTAACTAAATTTGAAATTGTTAGAGATTGTATACAATTTTTAACACTTGTATTATCATTTGGTGGTCCTGGAATATTTCAAAATTGGATAAAGATTTTGTTAGATACAATTCCAAACTTACTTAGTTTAAATTTGGATCGTGTATTTGGTAATGGAACTGCTTTTTTTTTGGTATTTTGTGTTACTGCTTTTGGAGCTTTGTATTGGTTTAAACTGATGACTAAATGGGACCCTAACGCTGATACTGAGGTGTGTTAAAAAATGCTTTATATTATTATTTATATTATTATTTATATTATTATTTATATTATTATTTATATTATTATATTATTACAAATTTGATATAAATCTATATACATATATAATTTTTTTTTAGGGACTTGAATCATCGCCATGGAATCTACGTCCACAAACAAAACGTCGGCAAAATATAATATTAACTTTCTTGTTAACTACTCTTTATCTTCCAATTTCAAAATTAGCAATTGACGCTTTAGTATGGGGTGATACATTCTGGGCAATACCTAATCCATATCTTTATAGTGATACACCAAACTTTACTTACTTTAATAATCTTACAAATAATAGAAATCCTAATGATTTTTGTTATGTTACTAGTATGAGAGATGGTGATTTAAATTTTTCTCCAGTAATTATAGGTGTTGCATTGGTAACACTTGTATTATTGACTTTTTGGTTCCCTTTTGCTTTGAAAAAATTGGTGGATAAGAATTCTCCAAATATTGATGCGTACAATGAAGTTGGTGAAATGGTTGCAGATAAAAATGGTGAATATAGAAAATTATTGGAAAAGGATACCTGTCCTTATAATTTTTTGTATAACGGTATGTTGTTAATCATTTTTTATTATCTTTTTATTATTATTATTTTTTATGATTTTTTTTATTATAATTTAACATTTTTACTCGTAATTAATTCTTATTATATGTATGTAGCATATAAAAAAAAATGGGTAGCCTACAAGTCGTTTATAATGGCCTACAAGTTTATTAGCATTCTTTTAGTTTCATTATTATCCAAAGATAATTGTATATTCCGAAACACGCCACGAGCCCGTATAGAATCAATTCGTCAATCTTTACAAATTGTTCTCATGGTATTATTATTTTTTATTCATTGGCGAAATGAACCATATCTTATTGCTATACAAAATACTAGTGAATATTGGACAAGATCTGGTTATGTGATAACTGCAACTCTTGCAATGCTTGTAATATTAAAAATTGGTCCGTATTCTGGAATTTCTATAAGTATCTTAGTTGTTGATTGTATTGTTTTAATAGCAGTAGGATGGTATATAATTAAAGATACAGGTCCTTATCAAAATTTTGTAAAAGTTATAAAGAAACGATTGGATTTTAGTATCAATATATATTCACCTAATTTAGATTTTCAAAAACATATTAAACGACGTATATGGCAAGAAACTTGGACTACTTTATTTTTAACTTCTGAAAAATTTAAAATGCAAAAAGATAAAATTGTAGCATATTCTCAATCTCCATATCGACCTCCATATTTATTAAATTTTATGGGTAGTGTAGCAGAACGACATGTTGAGAATCTTAAAATAATAAGACATATTGGAATAAGACGTTATATTGCATCATTATCCCCTTTACCTAGTTCTTTAATAGCTTTAAGAACAAAAATATTAAATAATTATGTAGGTCCAGATATGTATTATGCTCCAGAATTTTTAAATGTTAAGATAAAAACATGTTTTGGTAAAGCATACGTAGTACCATTTCCATTTAGTGTAGTAATGTGTTATGATGAAGATGAGAGTGTAATAGTATTAACACAAGAATGGGAAATTCAACGATACGTGGATCAAAATGAAAATAAAGAAGTGAGAAGAAGGAGATTGGTTAGGCAAATGATTAGAGCTTTGGAAGGAAAGGTTATTATTGGTCCTTGTCGTGGTAAAGGAAACAAAAATAATAACCCTGAAGGGTATGATAAAGTTCAAAAGGTACGTTCAATATTATTATTTTTTTTCGGACAATTTTATGCTTATTCACAAAAAAATTAAATTAATATTAATTATTTTATAAAATTAGAAATTCTTTGCCATTTCATCAAATTCAGAAGTACATTATCACCATGGACTTCTTGAAATTAAACGTAATCAATTATCAACATGGAATAATCATAATATGAATTCTGGTTTCGAAGTTACCATTACGTATACGAACGAATATAATCCTAGTACTGATCATGAACGAAGAGTTGGTCATGATATTATTGGAATTACACATGATTTCCAAATGACAACACAACTTGAAAGATTGTTTACCGATAATTATGGAATCGTGTCTAAAGGTTTGGATCAAATTAATTCAATAATGCAACAATATAGACATTATTATAGGGATGAAGCTATTCAAAAAGAAGAAACAATGTCATATGGATTCTTTATAAATATATATGATAATCCTTCGATACCATTGGAAACTTTACCTACTTTATTAATGACCACTGAAATAAATCCACAAATTCAAGAAATACCAGCGACCGATTATCCAACAATAATTTATTTATATGAAAGAATGAGAATAGTAAATTTATCAAGAGCTCATCAATGGTGGTACTTATTTTGGGAAGATCTCTGGAGAAAAAATCATCAAGAAATTGAAGAATTAAGAAAATTTGCACAAGATTTTTCACCAGCGTATAGAACTAGTTTATGTTATAGACCGATGACTAGATTAGAATTGGAAAAATTTTTGAAAATTCGTGGAATTTGGAAAAATGAAGGTCGAAATGGATTCTTACATAGTGGAGTTTTAAATAGGGTTTATTTATATTTGAATAATGTTGTATTCGTACGGCAATCCGGTTCTAAACGGAGAAATAGAAGTGATGGTGAAATATTAGTAGAACCGAGAAAATGGAGGATAACAAGAGGAAACCTTGTTGATGATTATCATGAATATAATACATTACTTGGAAAAATTAGAAGAAATGTAAAAGAACGTGTATTTATGATGAATTATTTAATTAGACGGAAAACAAAATTGTCGAGAACGAGATCATTCTTTGTATTAAACGAAAGCGATAGTGAAGAAGATAGTGATTTGGACATTAATAATTCTAGTGATAGTAATAATGAAACTTGACATTTATTTAGAATTTAACTTGTAATAATATGACATTAACGACATGATTTTATAAATAACATTATATAAATTACATTGTATTTAAATCATTTTTGTATAATAATGTATTTTTTTCTTTTGTAATAAAAAATTAATTCTATTCTTTTATGAACTTATTAGAAATTATAGGAATCTTTTCTTTGTAGGTTTATTATTTGCAATACTTAATTGTTCTGGCCTTGACAGGTGGTTGGTTCCGGTGTTATTTCTGTTTTGGCACAATATCCTGCTTGTTGACAAGAAAAACATAAAGAGGATCGGTTCGTTCTTTCTGGACTATTTCTACTTAAAATTGGATGGGGATGACGATTATTATTATTAGTCATCATTTGTTCTAACGAATCATTCGTGGCTTAAGCAGACTGGTTCAGGGAATACGTCATTTGTGGAAATAAAGTCGTCAAACTCATTTGGATATTTATGATTGCAGCAAGACTACACACGGCCAATCCTTGGGTGAGTATCATTTCACAGACCCTAGTGTATTCGGCATGACAAATCTGGGCAGAGTCCTTATAGAAACATTTACTTTGGGCCATCTCATATAGATCCACGTCTTTTTTTAATATATTTTTTTTAACTGATTTTCGATTGTTGTAATATTTTACTACTAAAAAATCCGAGAATTATTATTTAAAAATGCGTCACGGATTTTGATTCTTTCATACGTCGGCGTTTGGATAATAACTTTTGGTTGATTAAGGTTTGTGTATAGCATTCGGTTTCTGCGCCCGCTTATTGTTCCAGTATTTTTATGCCCCTATTTTTTTGCTTTCCCACCAAAGCGCAGCGAGACCCAACAGGTGAGCACCTACAACCGCAAGCCATCTTGCGTCTAGGATAATGTCCACTTCGAAAGCTTGGTAATGTACCTAATCATTATATTTTGGGCCTGATTATTTCCATTGAAGTCAGGGAAGGTTAATAAATTTTTCTTTAATTTTGGCGTTCTTTAGAGAATGGAGTGGGCAGTTTTATGATATAGTAATTACATGATATGCATACTAGAGCATTCGCTAAGACTTGCAACAATCGTAGGGTTTGCTGGTTTGGATCATCCTGCTGGTGATCATTCAGTCAGTTAGGGTCCCCAAAGAGGTTTTCATTTCGAAGGAGAATCGTCTCCAGATGGGTTTTTATCATTTTCCTGGACATTGCAGTTATGCACACAGTTATGCACGTTTTCTGCCTTTGTCTCTTTTAGAAAAAAAAAAAAGTCAAAAAAAAAAAAAAAAATTTTATTTATCCATTTGCTCGATTTCTGCGTGTAATTTCTCTGTCACAGACTTGGATCAGTGTTTTGATTATTATTGGCCAAAAATCGATACCACCTAAAAAAAATTTATACTTAGTCCGAAATTTAAGAGCAATAATTGGCAAAAATTATTCATATCTTTAATCTGGGGTAGTATTAGTAGTAGTTCTGGAATATAAACCACTTTATTTGATTTCTATAACAACCTGGAGTGAGGTAGCATATAAACCACGCCGGTATGGAGTGGTTTATACTCCTGGAGTATAATGCTCCATTAATAGCCTTAGTTTCCTATATATATATATATATATATTTTTTAACTAAGTAAACTTTCTTCAACTTCTAATTATAACAGATAATAAATTTGTAGAGCTAATTTTTCTGATTTATCACGAGATATAACTTTTTTATTGATTGTTTCTTAATACCAATATTTCACCTCTATGAAATTAATCGTAATATTGAGCTACGATATATTATTATGTACAATGTTTTTGAGTATGTCTAGAGCTAATTTTGTAATATTATCGCTTTTTTGATGTTTCTCCCCTATGGTCGACCTCATTTTCTTTCCCTTCTAACTTCTTTGTTGCTTTTCTTACTCTTTTGTTTTCCTTTCTAAACAATAACCAAAAAATTATCTGAGAACAAACAAATTCTAGTCCTTCTCTAACTCCACAAATTTTTTCTAACTTTAATATTGAATTTTTTGATTTGATCATAGCTAAATTCTCCGAATGATTCTTTTTCATGATTAGTTTGACCTCTTGTAATTTCTGGGATTCCTTTTCTTTTGCGATCTGTTTGACAATCTGTAGTTTCTGTGATTCCTTTTCTTCCACAATCTGTTTTAGTTTCAGGAATTCCTTTTCTTTCACGATCTGTTTAGCTACTTGTAATTTCTGGGATTCCTTTTCTTCCACATCTTGTAGTTTTTGGGATTCCTTTTCTTTCATGATCTGTTTGATCATTTGTAATTTCTGGGATTCGTTGCCTCGTGACCCGTTACTTTACGCCCTCATCATGATTCATTACTTCATGATCCTCATGGCTTGTTACTTCATAACTTTCATAGTTTGTTACTTCATGATCTTCATGGGTTGTTACTTCGTGTCCTTCATGGTTTATTACTTCATGACCCTTCTTATGATTCGTTGCTTCACGGTCTTCATGATACCTTTTCTTCCACGATCTGTTTGACCACTTGTAGTTTTCTTCTACAATCTGTTTGACCACTTGTAGTTTCTGGGATTCTTTTTCTTCTACAATCTGTATAACTATTTGTAGCTTCTAAGATAACTTTCCTCCACAATTTTCAAGATTTTTCTTGAATATTTGGCTTTCATCGATTTACTAATTGAAAACCTTAAGCTTTATAATGTTCATCGGGTTGGGGCTTATCAATGTTGCTAGGTATGTCAATGTTTAGATACGTCAACATTAGGTGGTCAATTTTAGGTTTGTCAATATTAGGTATATCAAATGTTAGATGCATCAATATTAGGAATATCATCCTTACTACTAAAATAAAAAAGAGATTTCATATAACTTTGTTTATTAGAAGATAAAGCCTTTTTATACACATTTGAATTTGGTTCATATTCATTCATTATACCGTTAACTCATCGTGTGGCGTCAGCAATTAGGTCCTCAAGGTAAGAGAGGAATCTAACTTTTCGTAATCTCTTTGCTTGATTATTCACAAAAGTTCTTTTCTTTTTCTCAATCAATACTAACAAAATGATGAACTTCTTTTTCATTTCCGGGAGGACAGCCAAATAATTCATAAAAGTTAATTAGCAATTCACGTAAGAACAGGACAAAAGTCGGGGATAAGTATTTATATAGTTTTAATAGTAATATGGAATCCAATTTCCCAAAATTATATAGTAAAAAAACGGGTTTTTTTAAAATTCAAAATTTCAGCTCTTAGTAAAGTACCTTTTATTTTTAGAAAATTCTACCGGACTTTTAATAAAAAGAAAGACAAATACCATATTTTTATGCCTATATAATTTAATTTTATATTATATTTAAACTATTAATACTTTATATTGTAGGCAAACTGGATTCCAATATTCGAAATGTTATAGTAAATTTGCTTATTTTTATTATATAAAATTTTATGGATTGTCCTGTTCTTACGTGAATTGCTAATTAAGTTTGAATTGGTATTCTTTTAACTTGTTCATTAAGAGAATTTCATGAGCTTTGAAAAGTAGCACATGAGGAAGGCTGTTCAAAATAAAATTTATGAACAAAACAAACAAACAAAACAAAAAAAAACCCCCCAAAAAAAAACTGGTAATATTTTTTACCTTTTAAAAGAAGAAAATATTTTCTTTTTCTCTGCTTGATAATTCTTTTAACTTTGCTCGGTTATGTCAGATATATTATTGTCCTCATTAGGCCGTTTGAAATTAATTTCAGTTAACATCACTTTCAAGACTCTCGGAAGAGGGGGGAGAAGGGCAAATGAAACGAACAAATAAAATGAACAAACTATTTTTTTTTTTTTTTTTTTTAAAGTAGTAAATCTATTATAACAAATTGACTTCCATGTTAAAATTTAGTCTATGAATTTTAGTTAAGTTGCTAATTACTGATTAGGTCAGATAAATTTGATTTAGTCGTTAACGTTACAAAAGAGAGGAGCAAAAAAGAACTTGTACGTGTACAATTTTTATAGCCAAAATTCTCGTGATCATTTCGGCCGATTGTTTTGACCCCAAAATCGACCAATCATGATCGATGATTATATCATACGCATAAAAATTCCGCAGACACGTGATTTCGAATCAATTATGGCACAGTATCAGGTGTAACGTGAAAACGAAACAAAACAGCCGGCTTTTTCAAAAATCGTCTATAATGCAAAATTAGACCACCTTCAAAAAACGCGTCGTCCGAACGCTCACCCTTACCCTAATATCGAAAGTTAACTTTAATCGAAAAACGCAATAACGCGTCGCGATTTTTTTTCGGCCAATAGAATTTTAGCGCATATCATCACGTATCTGCGAAATTTTATGCGTATGAGGAAAAACAACACGAAAATTTATTAGAGAATTTTCACAAAAACGGCCTTTTTAACCAGCTTTGCATTTATAATTAAGTACGTAGAAAATTACGAAATTCATATATTTAATTATAAGCCAAAAGTAGGTTAAAAATGCCATTTTTTTGAACATTAGTTTCCGAATTTACCCTTGATAGTTACCAACCCAGGGACGATGATTTTCTGCGGTGGTTAAGACTAAATTCTGCGTGCGGTTAAGGTAAATTCTGTGATTTAATGTGATAAAAATTTTTTGCGAATTCTGTGTAATATTGCGAAATTCTGTGCGATTCTGAGTAACAAAATGCTAATTCTGTGCGATTCGTGGCAAAAAAGTGTTAATTCTGTGGTTTAATACGCTTATTCATAAAAATTTATTTATAATATTTAAAAAAACATTGTTACGTATATTTGATAAAAAGACCGAGAAATAAAGTCAAAAGTTTTTATACTACATAACTAATTGCGCTATCATATTCATTTTGATATCAAGAAAAAAAACCAACCCATAAAAAAAGTTTGATTTCTTATAGTTAAATTTATGCTTGGAAAAGCTTTTATCATGATTAGAGACGCAGGTGAATTGCTTTATGGCAAAAGTTATGACAAGTTACGGAAGTTCACCTGCACCCCCTAGTCATGATTTTCTTGAAAGTATATGCTTGTTTAAACTCGATACATATATCATATGTTGGCGTTGAATCTCCTACTATGAAATTTTCAATCCGATTGGTCAATAATCAGATGACCTCAATTTTTTCGAATTCTGTGATACTCTGCGGTGATTGAGAGTGATTTCTGTGGTTGGCTGTACTTAAGAGAAATTCTGCTGTTTTCTGTGAATCACAGAAAATCATCGTCCCTGTACCAACCCAGCCCAACCCATCCTAAAACATCCGAGTATTTCAACAAACGGTAAAAGTACTTCTTTCTACAGCTTAGCATAGCTCTTTTATTGAGTTTTATTGTTTTTTTTAACTTGTCTAGCATCAAAAAAGCTCTTTCGTTAGTTGTTAATTTTCAACGTCACTTAGGAGCAGATTTTCGTGTAACAGGTTATCGATTTTTTGGGCATTCGGCAAATAGGCTCTTCACACTCGAATAAAAAAAACACTTTGGAAGCTCTGTTTTTCTTGAATCGTTTCATCGCAAACTGAAATAAACATATGTGAGAGGACAGCCAAGTAGGAATTGAAATTTTAGCTTTATTTTTTATTTATTTATTTATTTATTTTATTATTATTATTATTATTATTATTTTTATTATTATTATTTTTTATTTTTTCGTTTAATTTATTTTTTCGCTTAATTTTATTTTTTTTTATTTTTCGTTTAATTTTATTTTTTAAATTATTTTTTTTTTTATTTTATATTACTTTTTTTGATTTTAAATTAAATTATTTTTTATTTTAGATTTGCCGTATAACCGCATAGTCGAATTTCGGCCCGAATTAAGCTTAATTTAGGCCGAAATTCGAAATCACCCTTTCATGTTATTTCGCAGTTACTTTTTTTTATAGTTCATTTTACAGGGGACATCAAAGGGGAAGGGGGCAGTGTTGTACATTTTCACTGTCCCAGCCTTTTTTTGCCATGTCCCAACGTCCCAACGTCCCAGCGTCCCAAGTGTCCCAACTATGTCCCAAGCCTTAATAATTAATAAATTAATTTAAAAAAATATATAATTATATATTTTTTTAGGTGCTGAACACATTTTTAAAAAAATTTAATTAGATTATCTTAATAAAATTTTAAGTAATTTCAATTTATAAAATTGTCCCAGAATGTCCCAAAATGTCCCAACGTATGTCCCAACTGTCCCATGTACAACACTGGAAGGGGGGGTGATGTTAACCGAAAAATTAATTTCAAACGGCCTTACTAAGATAAAAAAGTGAATTCATATAACTTTGATTATTAAAAAAAAAAAAAACAAACAGATAATACCTCTTGATGATGAAATTTTTTGATCTTTTTGGAGGAAGAGGAATATTTCTTTTCCCCAAGTAAAAAAGTAAAATGAAAATCATATTAATGAAATGTTCATTAAGTAATTATTCCTTTATTAGTAAGTTTTCGTCCTAAACCTTATTAAAAAAAAACTTCGTATATAAATCGAACGGAGTCACCCTTGAGTGACCACACAGGTATTCTTCATAGACCTCGTACGACTACATAACGAATGGAATTGCTTTTGCAATATTGTTCCCTCCATGATATACCTTTCCGCTACAACAGCTTGGCAATCTCACAAAGGCGCCTAGCGGAAAAAGGCTTGAGTAGAATATGTTTACCTTGTAATTTTAAACATCATTGTTATAATTGTTAAAATGTCTTTTTCGTATATGTACAAGAACGGTATTTTTTCATTAATTTGAACGTTAAAATTTAGGTCGTAAACAACAACAACCATAATCACATTATTTAACGGTGGATCGTATTTGCAAAAGTAGTAAATTTACTTTAATACAGTAATATCAAGACATTTATACTCGACAATCACGTGACTGTTTCAATTTTTCAAACTGCTATACAATAGGTTTTTCAAAAAACTGTGGTAATTTTATAGAGCTATATAAGCTCTAAAAAATTACCAGTTTTTTGAAAACCCTTGTATAAAAAGGTTTAACAATTTGAAAATTGATATTAAAATATTTTTGCGAAGACATTATTTTAAAAATCTGACCGGTAACTTTGTAGAGCTCATCATGAAGAACAAAGTTACCAGTCAGATTTTAAAATATAGTATTAGAAATGGTTTACTTTGGGGGCAAGTCGCAAAAGATGAAGATCAAGAAAACTGTATTGAGCTTGTTTGCCATATTCTTATTGAACTTTAATATCATAAAATTTTAAAGAGTAATACTAAAAAATTAATAAAATAATAATTTATTTTGAATAAATGGTTCAAACTTCATAAAAGCAAAAATTAAACCAATCAGCAATTTTCCAACATATTAGAACAATGAAAACAAAAATTTTCAATATAAATTAATTATCAATTGCTCTTTCAGGCTCTCCTTACGCGATTATTTTTTTATTCAAATTATCTTTTTCCTCTAAACTTTAATTTTCGAGTACATTAATCCAATTGTCAAATACTGGTAGATTTCTGTTTACTAGCAATAAGATTTAAAGCACTTCCCATAATGAACCATTCAATTTGATTTTCAGACATTGTATGTTTTGTTAAAATATCAAATTCTTCAACCTTTTTCTTATCATCACTTTTTTCTTTTCTAATTCTAATCGTTACATCTTTACCCGGTTCTAATCCTATAATACCAACTGTAGAGATTATGTCACCTCCAGATAATAAATTATAATCATCATCATTTTTAAATATTAATGGTAACACTCCCTGTTTCTTTAAATTTGTTTCATGAATTCTTGCAAATGATCTTGCGATGATTATTGGGCAACCTAAATAGCGAACTTGTAATGCTGCATGCTCTCTGGCTGATCCTTCACCATAATTATGCTTCATATGTATTGGTAAAATAAAATAAAATAATAAATTTAAATATATAGATAATTTATAAGATTTTTTTTTTTTTTCTGAAATATCATACATACATCAGCTACAACGATCCATTGAATGTTATTTTCTTTGTAATAACGTGCAACTTCTGGTATGGTTCCATCCTGAAAATGAAAGAATTAAAACTTATTTAGATCCTATTTAGGTTTTATTTAGGTTCTATTTAGATTCTATTTTGATCCTATTTTGATCCTATTTAGATTCTATTTAGATTCTATTTAGATCCTATTTAGATCCTATTTAGATTCTATTTAGATCCTATTTAGATAAATATACACATTTAGCATACCTCTCCAGTCAAAACATTTCTTACAACATTAACTTTTTCATTATCAGCATTCAACGCACCAATCAAAGTATTATTTGAAATATTTTCTAGGTGTCCTTTAAATTTCAACCAAGGTCCAGCTGCAGATATATGATCCGTTGTACATTTGCCTTTTACTTTGATTAAAACTCGTAAACCATGAAATTCACTACCATGCCATATTGGAAATGGTTCTAATAATTGTAGTCGATTTGAATCTGGAGGGATTACAATTTGTGTTGATGGGTTGCCTGCTGATACTTGTGTTGGCTCATAGAATTCTCTCCCTGTAGAAAATCAATATAAAACAAATTGGTTTAAAATAAAATATCGGATGTATTTTTTAGGTAGTACGTTTGTTACCTTTTTCAAATCCATGTTTTGGTAATTCGTCACCGGATGGATTTGAAAATTGAAATGGTTTTCCATCTTTGTCCACTAATGTGTCTGTTATCGGATTAAATGTTAATCTACCTGCAAATGTCATGGCAGTCACAATCTATTATATATATAGACATAGATCAAGAATTAAAAATAATTTTATATAATCATAGGGTACATGGAAACAAAGGACTTACCTCTGGAGACGCCAAAAAGTTCATTGTTGATGGATTTCCATCGTTTCTATTTTTAAAGTTACGATTGAATGAAGTTAAAATAGCATTTTCTTCATTCCCCTGAATATCCGTTCTTTTCCACTATTGAAAATATCCTAGTGTCCATATAATTTTGATATATGCAAATATAAAAAAAAAAAAGAAAAAAAAAGAAAAAAGAGAAAATAGTTACCTGCCCTATACAAGGTCCACAAGCATTAGCTAAAACACGACCACCAACTTTTTGCAATATTTCAGTTTGTCCATCTCTTTCCATTGTCGCACGAATTTGATCACTTCCAGGAGTAATAAAAAAGTCACTCTTTGGATGTACACCCTTGTCTAGTGCTTGTGCTACCAAACTAGTGACACGACTCATATCCTACGCGTATTTTATATACCAAACATTATTAGACATTACTAGACATTATTATACATCGTTACAAATTATAAATAAACTTGAAAATCTGTAAAAAAAAAAAAAAAACCTGGTAACTACTGTTAGTGCAACTTCCTATTAGTCCAGCCTTTATCTCATCCTTCCAACCATTTTTTGTAACAAAATCAGCAAATTTACTAAGAGGTGTTGATAAATCAGGAGTAAAAGGACCATTAATGTGAGGTTCAAGTTCTGATAGATTAATTTCAATAATTTGATCATAATGAGCATTAACATCAGCTTTTAGATATGATGCATAAGAAGTAGCTTGTTTGGCAACTGGATGACGCCTAGTCGCAGATAAATATGAGTGCATGCTTGATGTAAAAGGGAATACAGAAGTAGTTGCGCCAACCTAGAAAAAAAAAATAGATATATTCAATATATATTCAGTAATGTAACCATAAATTAATATATTCAAGATAGAAACGACATATACTTCAGCTCCCATATTACATATTGTGGCCATTCCTGTACAAGATAAAGTTTCAATTCCTGTACCAAAATATTCAATTATATGACCGGTTCCACCCTGTAATTACAAAAATATTTACGGTAGTCAGATTATTAGTCAGATTATTATTAAAAATATATCAAAAAAAATATATATATATTTTTTTTTTAAACAATACATGATAAATGATACGCACCCGAACAGTTAATTTTCCAGCCAAATGTAATATTACATCTTTAGGACTTGCCCAATCATTCAATTTGCCGGTCAATTTTACACCAATTATTTTTGGAGCTTTAAGTTCCCATGGAATGTCAGCCATGGCATCAACAGCATCTGCACCACCAACTCCTATAGCTATTGTTCCAAGACCACCAGCATTTGGCGTATGACTATCTAAATTATATTAAATTTAATTCATGAGAATAATTCATGAGAATAATTAATGAGAATAATTCATGAGAATAATTCATGAGAGATTCTTAGAGAAATAATTATAATTATGTATAATATCTTAAATTATAATAGACTAAAATATATTAAAAAATCGATAATTACCAGTTCCAATCATAAGGGAACCAGGAGCAGCATAATTCTCCAAAACTATTTGATGAATAATTCCACTTCCTGGTTTCCAAAATTCTATTCCATATTTTTCTGATGCACTTTTCAAGAAATCAAAAATTTCTTTACTCGTTACTTCAGCTGTCTTTATTGTGCAAAAAAATAAATAAGATTTTTTTTGTTCTTTGTAACATGACTGAAAAAGTGACATCAATGATGATGTAACATCGAATTCATGGACGAACGAATATTTTAAAGTCTATGAATTTGATGATTATTATCGATGATATTTTTTCGGTCATGTGTTAATTCCTTCAAATTCAAATATGAACCTTCACATCTTTATCACCTCCTTCATATGCTTCAATCAAATGGTCACAATGGATGGATGTTGGAACAGCCGTTTCTGGCATTCCAGCAAGCATAAATTGAAGAATGACCGTTTGAGATGACGCATCTTGCATTGCGACTCTATCTATTTACGAAATGCAATCAAATTATATTATTTATATTATACAAGCTTATATTTTTAAATCAAACCTATCGAAAAAAAAAACCATTAAAACATACCAGGCTTCAATTGCAAGTAGGTTTCACCTTTGATAATCTTACCAATTTCTTTTGAATTCCATAAATGAGCGTACAATATTTTTTCAGCTAAAGTCAAAGGTTGACCACCAAAAATTCTTTTTTGAACAATTGACAAATTTTCAACCAATTTTGCATAATTGGGAGTTATTTTAGAACAATCTTTTGGTTCAGGAATCGGAAGTTTAGATTGATCAGTAATAGTAGCCAATGATCGTCGAAAATTCAAATGAATTAAACGTGATTGATTGATTGATTGCGCCAACTTATATTATCATATTAAATAATTATTAAAATTTTAATTAGCGTTAGAAATCAAGATATCAAAATAATGTTTCTTAGATTTTAAAAAATATATTATTCAAACCTGATAATATCTTCGTCCAATAAATAAACATCTTGAATTCATTTTTCGTGAAAAAGATCGAGAAAGTAATTTTACCATTTTCAGATTTTATTTATACCATCTACAAGTTTTTTCTGCAGAAGCATAGTAACACATAAATCCTGATGTACGAAGGTTGTATTTGCACAACGAAAACAAATGAATGTGGGTCCAGAGTTAAAAATTATGTTTATTTGGTACAAAAAGAGCTAAAAAAAAAAAATTGTTTATTATTTGATACAAATGAGTATACGCATTAGGTATTTACGTAATAGTCATGGGAATTGAGAAGAAGTTATCTGATAAACTTAAATAGTCGAAATAATAACTAAATCAATTACTGTATTTAAAAAAAATTTGATACGCATAGAATAACATTTGGATTCTTCATGCTTCGTTTTTTATTATTGTTGTGTTCTTAAAAAAAAAAATGTTTGCTCAATTTGTGAATACATCTATGAAAGTTACAAAATTGTCGCGCATGTTTTCTTTCAAAAAATAATAAATAGTGAAAACACCAAACGGTGGTTCAGCGAAAAAAGCGTATTAGATTCGGCGAGTGAATTTACTGATATTTTTTAGTAGGAAATTAGCGAATTATAATTTTGTGACACTTGTGCAGAACCATACAATAAACCTTTTTCACTAGTATTATTACAAAAACTTTTGGTGTTATATGCAAATCTTACAAATATTTTCTATCGATCAAATGTAACATGAAATCGAAGAAAATAGAGGTATTTTTATAAAAAACGCGAGTAACTCATAATTTTGTTTATGAAACCTCCTTTCGTGTTTTAACAAAAAAAAATTCTTTGCGAAATTTTGGGGTAAAGACAGTCTTTGCTAATTCTCTACTTTACCTTTACTTTAATGCTAACCTAGGGTCCCTAGTGCGATGCGAAATAAAATGCAAATTATGCGATGCGATTGGTTCAAATTATGCGGCTAATGCTTTACGTTCAGAATTATGCGAAATATTATGTTAATTAAATTATGCGATTTTTTTTACTATTAACCACGTGATAAATATACTCAATCTGGATTGGTCAATTTCTTTCAGAATTTTGAATGTATATATATGTTGTGCCTCAGATTAAAACTTGCGTCAGATTGAATCAAATGACTATCAATTGACCAGCATTAAATGATCGGCAACAACTGGCCTAAACTAACTGCTAAATTTGTCGTAATTTTACCCCAACACTAATCTAATTTAGGCCGGGTATCATCTGATGCAAGGATCGACAGCATATATAAAAAAAATTGCGCTCAAAATTTTTTATATTAAAAATGATCAATCACAGGCACTATTTACTATTATGCGATTCGGGCCAAATTATGCTTCGCATATGCGATGCTAAAAATTGGCTCATTATGCGCATCGCATCGCATCGCATAAAACTAGGGTCCCTATGCTAACCTTTATCCCAAATTATTATATTATCAATTTGTTTTGATCTCACGTTATATCTGATCTTATCGTTATTATAGAAAGTGTTACAAAGTTCTGTTTAGAATACCACAATAAAAAAAGTTGCATATTACACCATAAGTTTTGTATATGAAAATTTTTTAGTAAAAATAAAGGAGACTTGATATTTAAGAGACTCATTATATTAAGCAAAGCGGTCTCGTCTTTCCCGATGACCTTTATTTATGGTAAAATATCTACAGTATTAAATCGTCTACATGATCAGAATAAATTATCTTGTTTTAAAATCACTCTTATTCTCCTTATTGCCCTAACCGTTCCCTAACCGTTCCCTATTGACAAAATTATCCTCTTATATCTGCCCTTTTGGATAAATGAGTTTCGGTCCTTTCTGCTTAGGAATATGCATTGCCTGAGTCGCGTAACACGTGATCCGTCGACCCATAGTAGACATTGAAAAGCAAGTCGTTGAAAAAAATATTATACAATTTTCTATATAGAGTTATAGCGAGATAATCCTTTCATCGCATCGTACCGTACCGAATAAGGTATGTATGTACGTACTCACGTATTACGTATTACCAATGCAATATTCAGGTAGTTTATTTCGTACGCGTGCGTGTTTATCAGTCTGTCAAATACAGATATAGGAAATAAAAATACCTCCGTTACGGAAAGCAGTTGGTGTTCGAATTACGGAGACGGAGTTGTAGCAGTAGAAATCGATAAGGCTAGGCCTACCTATCTCTACCAAAAAGAAGTGGGAAGGTTTATTTTTTATTTTTTATTTTTTTTTTTGATGATTTTGATTATTTGTTTTGAGCCTTTTTATTTATCAAGCCGTTATTTGGTATCGCAAGAGAAAAAAGAAATTTTCTTTGTTTGATATTACAAGATTATTGTTGTTAAATTTATCAATTTTGTCTCACGTGAAGTCAAAAGTTTATTGAAATGGATAACGTCTTAGTTGCGCAAAGATTTAGAACGAAACACTAATAGAAAGACAAAGTTTTTGCACACTTCAGTTATAATAACACTCAGAATTCACATGACTAAATATTTTAATACATATATATTTCGAATTTTGTAATTTTCAAAAAATAAATGTTTACAAGTTAATATGCATAATATGCATACAAAAACATACAATAACATAAAGAAAGTCAAAACTATAAGTTATAGCAATACAAAGAAAAGAAAAAAAAAAAAGGCAAAATTTGCAATAATTTCGATAAAGAGCAGATGAGCTATATAAACATAATCATTTTTCCTACAACTTATATTAGTCATTTCATTCAATGAATACGTGAGTCTGATGAGTCTGATGAGTCTCAGTCTCATTTCGTTTGTTACTATCATCCTTCATACGTTGACTAATCTCCTTCATAATTTCAATACCTTGAATTTTCATATTTCTACACCAATTATCCCGTTCTTTCGCAGGTACCTTTTTATATTCCTTGTAAGCATCCCTAACTTGTTTAATTGAATAGGCTTTCACTATGAATGATCCTCTTCGTCTAGCCCATTTTTGTTGCGGGTAGTAAGGAAGACCGAGTAAAACACGGGATGGGATACCCATTTCACCATCGATTCGATAATCGCTTATTAAAAGATGATTAAAATCGTTGTGTAAGTTTATTTTAATTTGTAATTTATGATATATTTATTTGAAAGAACTTACCTAATAGTAATTTTATCTAAACAATCAACGCAACACCTAAGATAACAGATAATAATAATAATAATTAATTTTTATGATTATAATAATACAGTATATAATTAATTTATGATAATAATGAGAAAAAATTACCTCACTCTAAAAGCCCAGTAAACTTTTCTAACTCTAGGTTGACCGCAAATAATACAACCACGTTCAACTGATAATTTACAATATTCCTTTTCGGTCATACCTTCAGGTGGATCCATTTTCAAATAACTTAAAAATCCTTGTCTTGAATCTTTCCAAATTTTATTAGTGATAAAAGAATCAGATGAATTTAAATACATTGCGAATTGTCTACAAACTTTTGAAAGAGAAAGTAAAGTTTGTGGTTCGCAAAAATAAAAGATGTTAATAAATAATTCTGGAGGAAATGAAAGGATCGGATGTGGTTTAGAAGATTTCCATTTTTTAATTCTTGGACGGGAATTTTTTTTTCTTTTTTTTTTAGGAGGATCATTGGTCTCGTTGGTCTCAATGAGTTCGTAGGTCGAAATATATTCTTTAAAATTCGATGAATGAATTTTATATTTATTTATTTTTTTTTTTAAAAAAAAATAATAATAATTTAACAAACCCATGATGGTTGTTTGAGAAGATGTTGAACTACGAGTAGTTCTTTGAACAGATTTTTTTTTAGGGATAACGTCGGTTGAAGAAGACTCTAAAAAATGAAATTTATCTTTTTTAAATAAAGATAGGTAAACAATAACGATAAGACGAGTTTGATAAACAAAAATACCCATGATTGGATAATAAAGAAAAGAATACAATTTCACATTCTCCCTTTTTTTTTTTTTTTTATTTGATCTTTTTTGAGAATTTTATTTTATTTTATAATAATTGATTATCTTTGCAATCATTAAATAATTATCGTTATATGATCATCAATATGATATGATCCAAAAAGTCATATGAATCATTGGCCTGAAATATCGTTATTATTATATCATATTACCGTATTATATCACAATCAAATTTCACACTTTCACTTTCAGATTCTCAAAAAAAAAAAAAAATTTTTTTTAATAAAATAAAAAATAAAATAAAAAATGGCTCTATATAGTTTGAATGACATTTTGTTAATGGTGATTGCTTTTATTATTCCGCCTCTTGGAGTCTGTTTGAGGAAACGAGGATGTTGCGATGCGGATTTTTGGTACATACCGATATGTTTTTTTTTTTTTTTTACGAAATCCAATGGTTTGTAATAGTTTTGTAATATTTTTGTTTAAATTGTAAACAATAGCATCAACATTTTTTTGACGCTCATAGGTAAATTATAAATTTGTGTCATTTACACATTTACAGTATTAATTGACTAATTGACTAATTGACTAATTGACTATTATATATTTATTTTTGTTCAAATTAATCCTATAATTGTATTTTTTTTTATTTTATATTTTATTTTTATTTTTTTTGTTTCATCTTATTATAAATTAGGATTCATTCCAGGTAAATGAAGTTATAAAAAGTATTCTATGATCATTAAAACGTTTAACCTTTTACGAAAGTTTATTCATTCACCCTTATTCAAGGAGTTTTACACGCTTTTTGGATTATTTATAAATATCGTGACGAGGTTCTAGAACCAAGATTTCATTATTATTATGAAGAAGAAGTTTAATTCTAAAGTTTAATTCTGAAATTTATCAGAATTTATTTGTATTGTATATGAAAGATAGGATTTCAAATTTATATTAAAGTTATGAATTTTAATCATTGAAAATTTTGTTTAAATAATATTATTTTTAATTCAAAGTAAAATACTTTTAACACTAAGAATGGTCACGGCTTTACAGTTTGAATCGAAGAATATTTGAGTTGAGTCGAGTTGATTAGATTCATCTCACTTCAATATAATTTTGCTATGATATTATAACTCTTTCCAATTTAGAATATTTATCATAAACTATAATTGGTCATTGTTTTGGCGGGGCTACTTAACGTTAATTCCTATTCTAAAATATCAAATTTTACGATCATCGCTGATGGACAGATTTATCAGTGTAAGACATAATATTACTTCATTTGTAAATTGACGTGTAATTTCTTATACGTCACTTTATAAGTTTATTAAATAATTAATTGCAAATTAATAACAAAAAAATTTTTATATGCAAAGAAAAAAATGCTTTATTGTTCTATTAGTGAACCTAAATTTTCTATTAGCAAACCCTGGTTTAATAAACGTGGTGAGTTTTTTAAAAAAAAATTAATTTTCTATATAATTTTTATGAAATTACAGTATTCTGTGTATATCGATATGAAATTTTTTTTTTAAAAAAAAAAAGCCGGCAAATAGAGTCTATTTAAAAGTTTCATGTTATAAAAAAAAAACCAAGAAATTAAATTTGTATGGCCTAGATAATGCAATTTGGGTTGTTTTTATTGGAAAATTTAACAATAGTATCGGGTATGAAAAATTGGTACTAATATTTATAGTGTTATAGTGTTATTATGTTAAATCAACTATTCAAAGATGGTTCATTTGTTTCTCCATAAGATTCACCATTGTTAAGATAATATTGGTCAGAATTATACGAAATTATCGGTTGATATTGTGGACCAAAATTTCCATTGGTAACCGGAATTGAAGTTTCATGATGAGGTTGTTGATCTTGTGGTGTACACATGAATACATTATAGTAATTATTTTCGTAACCATAAGAACCATTAAATGCTGATGATGCATTAGAAAATTCCGAAAGTTTATCTTGACTCGATGTATTCAAAAATGAATTATTTGTTTTAATGTCAATGAATGTTGGTCTAGACGCAGAGTTAATAATACTCATATTGTTTGAAGGACTTGAAATAGGGTCATAAGGTGGTTCTGGTGAAGTTGAGGTAGATGTTACTTCAGAATCTGATGTTTGCATTTTATCAGTAATCTGTGATTGTTGCCTCTGTTGCCTTTTTTTTCTTTCATTCATATATAATTGTTCAGCTTCACGAGCAATTTTTCTATATGCATTTTTTACATCAGATGATTCCCTATGCCAAGATGCAGATGCCAACGAAGATACTTGTGTCATCTTTGGTCGAAGATTCTGTTTTTTAAATGCTTGAACATATGCTTTTCTATAAATAAAAAATTCATTCAACATCTTTGGTGATTTCGATTCATATTTTGATAACAAATCCTTGACCAACTCGCTAGCTTTTATTTCAGGTGGATGTGGTAGTTCTAGTTCGGTTGGAATATCTTCTTCCGAGTAAAAAGATGACTTGTTTTGATAAATTAAATTCAGATCGGTCGAAAATGGTTCGTTCATGTTCTCTTCCTCCATCACTACGAATGAATTTTTGTTATGTATTAGAAATTATGGGTATGTAAACAATTATTTTCTGTTAGCGTTAGATGGGCACTTATATTTAAAAATATTGTAAACTGCGGTGGCGTATTTTATTCCAATAATGGCTACAATACCATACCGTTAAACTCCGATAGAACGCAGAATATATAGAACTTTCTCATAAAATTATCTTTAATGGTATAGATTATACTGTATTTGTGTGTCATAATAAGTAAGTTACTGCGCAAAATCAAAATGAACCTCCAATGGCTTAAAAATTCGTCTAAAAAAAAAACCATCTTTTTCATCCTAATAAAATAATTTTTTTTTTCTTTTGCAAAATTTTGGTAAGCTAAACTTTCGTTTATTTTCGTTTATTATTTTAAATTCCGTCTAAAAAAAACCCGTCTTCTCATCCTAATAAAAGTTACGTAAAAATGTTTTTGTGATGTACAGTACTGTACAATACATATTACGTACGTCAATCCAAATATGGCAATATGAATAGAGATAGTTTCTACTAAAAATAGACGAGAATGAAAATATATGTCATCCGTTACATAGTAACAAGAAATTCATTCATTTCTAAATAACTTTAATTAATAGTTTTAAAGCAGAGGATTTTAAATTATATATAAAATGTCCATAAATTCATCACATAAAATCATGATCGTATAATACTATGTGATTTTACGATTAATATTGGTCTTTAAGTTGGCCGGAATTTTATTAAAGAATAATTTACATTGTTGCAATCTTCCTAGTTAATGTTAAAATGTGAATTTTGACCGGGTAATTGCACTTCAGTCTTTTTATACTGTATAATTTGAATTCATTGCAATTAAATCTTATTGTAATACGGAATGATTACTCCGTAACTCCCTTAACAACATCTTTACATCTCATTCCTTTATTGAGCCTTCCAAATCTAGCGTCTCGAAAACAATCCACTTATCCTTTTGAAACTTGATATAACCGTCACGCGCGTACGCGTTTGTGCTACTTCATATTACCTACCTTTGCATTATCTGCAATACGGGTATGATAAATAAAGGCTAAGTAAATATCTATATAGGGGTGCACAATATCTTTTTAAATATATGATTCGACTTACTAGATATGAGAATTACGCTTTTTGATATCACTTTTTTGTAATTTCATTTGAAGGTAATCAGCAATTTTGATATTTATAGTATGCAACCTATTTGGTCATTGATATATTTGGGTTAAATGAGTTAAATGGTAAAACTAATGCATATAAGAAGCGGGGTTGGGATTAGCTTCCCGAAATTCGTTTTCACTCCGCCAAAGTCATATTATTGTTAATCCATTCATTTTACTGACAAGACATAATTTTTGATATCCCATTTTTCCGAAATATCAACTTAATCGATAAAAAAATTTTTCCGAAATATCAATTTAATCGAGAAAAAATTTTTTCTGATGAATCATTAACTGTAACAAATACTTTTCTGAGTATTAACCATTCTCCGAATATTAAAAAATTATATTAGACTATTATTATATTTTCATGTCGAAAATTAGGTTGTCGAGAAATTAGTTTGATCTGGAAAAATATATATATATATATATTTAGTGAAGACTTCTATCGACTGTCAGAAATAATGGTTAACTTATCATTAATTACAAATATAAGTAGAGTTATGATTACTTATCTGACAACGTAACTTATGTGGTCATAATCTCAGGGCTATAGTAAGTTATTCTAACTTACATACAGTAAGTTAAATTTTTTAAAAAGACAAGGCTTCTTGGATTATTTTAAAATTTTGTTCCAATTTGAGTCTCGTTTTAAAATACGCAAATAGTATCTCGTGTATGCGCCATTATAATTATCGAAAAAAAATCTAATCAATGACAAAAAATGAATCATAATTAAATTTAATTACGTAACATATATCACTTATCAGAATTGTTCAAAAGTTAAATTCTAATAAATTATGATATAAACTTTATTAAAATAATATATTATTAGCTTATGTAGTATCTATAACTTACATATTTAATAATAAAGTTTATAAGATATAAATGAATTATAGAATATCTTAGCAATTATCAATATAGGTTATTTAAGAAGTGAATGTAAAGAATTTAATTCGGATTAAAGAGATTGTTCTTAAATACTAATCTTTTTGAACGAATTCATCATAAGAAATCTTTGAAAAAAATTTTCGTTTTAAAATATTATATTATAGTTATGACATCATAATTTTATTTACGGCAAATGGATTTTTGCCATAACCATAACCGTAACTTGCCGATTGCCATTATAACTCATTATGACGATTCGCCCTGCATAACTACTTTATAGCGCCAACAATTAGTTTTGCAGACAATTTACTTTACGGAGCAGTCAATTCACAGACAAATTTATTAATAACCAGTTTATTTTACCGACAGTTCATTGGTAGCTTATTTCACAAGGTAATTTTAGTTATTAGGCTGGCCTAAGTCATATGATAGATCTGGCTTTAACGGAAAATCTTAATTTATACCCTGGGTGCAGAGTAGTGTTAAAGGTTTAATGTTCTCAGTGCTCTATAGAAAATTAAAATCACAATATTTAAAAATCATAAGTTATTTGAGATCAATTTATAAAAATAATTTTTGAAAATACTTTCGCTTTGTTTTGTTCGGACGGATCCGGGTTACATATCGGGTAATCTTGGCTTTAGCCGACCCCTAAATTAGGATGCATCTATGTACACTAAAGCTGCAAACATTTAGAATCTTGAGGGGTAGCTACCCTCGGCCAGGGACGATGATTTTCTGCGTTTCACGGAATGCCGCAGAAATCACGGAATTAGGTTGTAAACACGGAATGTATTACTGTAAGAATAGCACGGAATTGCCGCAGAAAGTAGGGATTTATAAATTATTTGTTTTTTTTTTATAAGTACAAGGTTCTAAAAATATAACTTCCGAAAAGTTTCGAAAAGTTCCGAAAAGCTCCGATGTAAAAAATAAATAAACCTGAAATACGAGCGTGGTCGGGCGAAAATTTTTTGCCTAATATCCGAAATAATCCGAAGACATATGACAAATTGATTGCAGAATATTCAAGATTTCTATATAACCAACACAGAATTTATAAATGACCAACGCAGAATTCACGCAGAAATTATGAATTTTAATGCACGGAATTTTTGCAGAATTTGTTTTTGTCACGGACGGAATTGGTAAGTTTTCACCGCAGAAAATCATCGTCCTTGCCCTCGGCACAACTACTATAGCATACGGCACATTTTGCCGTATAAGTAGAAGTGCCGCATGCCGTATAAATGCCGTAAGTAGTATAAATGTCGTATGCTGTATATGCCGTATAAATGCCGTATGATCGAGGTAGGACGGGGACTTTCTCATTTATACGCGTTTCGTAAAAACAAATAGATAATAGTTAAACAACCCAACCAATCAACGGGCGCAATTCAAATATTACAATTTCTTTATTATTTTAAAAATTTCGCGGTGTAAAGAATAAAATTATTCATCCAAATTATAATACAACTTACAAAATGCAAGAACTTATTTAAAAAAGTTTTGGTAACAAGTTACACGTCCTTTATTAATATTTTTTTTTAAAATTTCATATAATTAACAAAGCTATATTATCGTATATATATAAAACGGTTTCTATTGAACAAACATCTTCTAAAGAACATATACAACTTTTGAAAACAGTCTGCAAAAACCTACAAATAAAATAAAAATTTCATTACTTAAATAATAATAATAATAATAATAAAAAGAAAAATAACGTTAAGCTTCACGAATTAAGCAGTACAACATATGTTTATTACCTCTTACTATACGGTAGATATTTCAATAAATCTACCTTTTATTCGCGTGATGCAACTGGAATTCTTGAAGAGACAATAATTTTTTTTTTAAGTTTGCTTAGACCCGAAAATTCTGGTTTTACAATACTACGCTATATAAATACTCGGGTAACGTCGATCCCGTAAGTTATCAGTTATCGGATTCGAATGTCCCCCATGCTCACTAATCAGCACTTCCTTAGTGAAACGACTTTATGGCATACAACACCAATAACGGCATAGAACACTTACGGCTTACTACTTTATTACTACATACAGCATAACGGCAACATGACCTAAAGGTAGTACGGCCTTTACGTTAGGGTGGGGCCTCAACTAATAAAATCAAACATAGTCGGGGTAATATATGAAGATCATTAATTTCGGATTTATTAATGGTTAAATTTCGATATTATCGCTAATCAAAATAATTATAAAATTAAATTTACATTTATTAGCACAAATATCTAATGAAAGTGTATATAATTTTTTTTAACTTGAAGCTCTCAACTAGCTCTACATGTTAATAGAGCTACTTTTTTCAATATTAAACGTTAAAAAATTAATTGATTTTTAC
>QKWP01000790.1:126538-213152 GCA_003550325.1 Gigaspora rosea
CTTTTTTTTGTCTATCTTGTAAGATCGTATTAATTTCAGCAATTAAATCGTGGCTTATATCTCTTTCATGTTCCTCTAAATAAAATGAAGCCCAATATTCAATATAATCTTTGGCATAAAACACCATTTTGAACCATGAATTCCAACGAGTTTTATTAGGTAATGGAATTTTGCATGGACTTTTAATTCCATGTATTCGAAGATGGTTTAAATAACGACCTTTACGTGCGGGTGAGTTTGTAAATGATTCTTTAACTTTCGATAAAAGAACTTTTAAAAGATTAAAATCAGGGAATACTCGCCAAGTATCACTAATACATATTTAAAAAATAATTCTATAAAATTAATTAAAAGTATCTTTATACGTATATACGTACATATATACGTACGTACATACGTACCATATGTACGTATTATAAATTAAATTATATTTACCCAATAAGGTTAATAATATGCGCACAACAAGGTGAATGTACTAATTGTGGCATTACTGGTTTTAATATTTCACAGTAACATTTTTTCATGTAAGCAGCGGAGTCAGATAAAAATAATTTTGGTAAAGTATATGAAATATTGTATTTAACTAAAATTGTTAACAAAGTCCCACCAACTGTTGAATTATTTACAGCTTCTAAAAAATCAACTGATACTAATTTAGTATTTTGTTGAAAAGTAAATAAAGTATTTACGAAGCTAAGTGAACAGTCATCCGTAGTTTCGTCCATTATAATTGCTACAGGCTTTTGAATAAAAAAATCTTGAAGCGAAGTAAGATGACACTCAAAAACAGATGGTAAATATAATCGACGAAGTGTGGTGGCATGAGGAATAGCACCACCTTCTTTTAAATATTTTTTAAAAAATGGAAGTAGGCTATTAACTTTTTCAAGAGGAATGTTTGCAGAAGAAAATGCTTTAATCAAATCCTCTATAACATCTCTTTTAGATTCGGATGAAATTTTAATAGTAGAAAGTGTAGTTTGTTTTTTAGACTGCTCTTTATTTTCATAAATTCGTTTATTCTTAATATTTGCCTTCGAATTACAGTGACCATCAACCGTAGATTTTACCTTCCATTCAACAGAATGATCGCAATAGTTGCAAAACATAATTGCATCATCTTCTCGAAAAACGCCAGGATGTTCACTCATACGAGTAGCTATAGAAACCTTTTTATTACGAGTTGCCATTATTAAAAAAAATTTAAACTCTATTGCTATTGCTATTACACATTTATATTAAAAAAAAATTGATATCAATATTGATATCAATATCAATAATTTACTTTTAATCAAAAATGTTTCTTGTTCAAACTTGATGTTTTTTAAATTTGCCATAATGATAAATTGAAATATAACCTGTAAAAAAAAAATCATTTTATTGTGATTTTAAATCAATATTACAAATTTATATTTAAAAAAGCTTTTATCGTTATTATGATTAGAGACGCAGGTGAATTGCTTTATGGCAAAAGTTATGGCAAATTACAGGAGTTTCACCTGCACCTCTAATCATGATTTTCTTGCTTGTTTAAACTCGATACATATGTCATATGTTGCCGTAATGAATTTCCTACTATGAAAATTTCAATCCGATTGGTTAATAATCAGGTGACCTCAATTTTTTCGAATTCTGTGATATTCTGCGGTGATTGACAGTGATTTCTGTGGTTGGCTGCGCTTAAGAGAAATTCTGCTGTTTTCTGTGAATCACAGAAAATCACCGTCCCTGGCTAGGTGCTGGAAAAAGGGCCGAAAATGACAATTTTTTCAAAAGAGGTTTTTTTACATAAATCAATTTAGAATAAAATTAGGATCATTTTTCACTTAAGATACAAAAGCAGTTGTATTGATAAAATTTTGCAGTATAGCTCTTTAAAGTTTGCATTTTCTTATGATTTATTATATAATTTATAATATAAAAATTGATTTCCGAAGATCTTTTTTTTTGTCATTTTCGGCCCTTTTCCCAGCACCTAGCCCAAATTATCTCTATTTAATAATCGATGTTTTTTTGTTTCATGTTTGCAGTCTCTTTAATCTTATTTTTTTTTCTTTTTTTACGTGCATTAAATGAAAATGAAGTTTCCAATTAAATCAGACGGAAAAAGCCTATCAAAATCTGAGCAAACAGCATATCAAAATATTATTAAATATTTTGATGAAACGACAAGGGATGAATAGAACCGAGAAAACTTTATTAGTTTTGCTTATACCATTACACAACACTTTACACGTGGTCTACTTGGAATGTTTTATGATTTTTACATGTCAGAAAATTCAGAAGATAAAATGGTAATATATTTTTTTTTTGAAATTTTGATAATTATATAATAGAGAACAGTTGTATTTGAGAAAAGGTTAAAATACTTAGAGAACTAGTCTTAATGGCCATATGAATACATTCGTGATAGTGTTTTAAAATATTTAGAAGCCTAATCTTACTAATAGGATGTAGACGTATATTATAAGATTTAGTACTGTACAATACATCTATATTAGTATTTTAAGTCTGATCTTATAGATGTGGATTATAAGATCTAGTACATTTCAAAGATTTGGTTTAATGCGTTTGCAACAGTATTTTAAAATACATAGAAGTTTGATTCAAATGGTCGTACGTAAATGTACATCGGAGGGTCAGGTGTGGTATGGTCATACGGAGAAGTACATCATTAGGTCCAGTTTATATATTTTTTAAAATACTTTAGAGGTTTAATCTTAATGATGTATGGTCAAACTTCACTAATTCAACTATTCTAAATGCAATTAAATTTTTCTTCTTTAATTAGTTGTTTTTATTGTTTATAATTATAATAGTTAAAGCAACTAAATATATTTTCATTTTTGATTTATTACTAAAGTCTACATCACAAGTAGGGATGGGTTCGGTCGGTTACGGTCGGTTTCGGTTGGTTATTATCGACTATTGACATATAGCCACGGTCGGTCATACCGGTTAATAGCCGACTATAGTCGATCAATTATTTTACTATGTAAAGGTTCTTTGATCCTTTATTTAAAGTTGTAGAGCCAATTCTTCTGATTCTAACGACAGCTAGATCATCAAAATTGGTTTAGTCATTCTTGAGATAATTGAGATTACAGATTAGTTTAGGCAAATTTTTGTTAGCGCAAGTAAACAAATGACGTATGCATTACTGCATTATTTCACGTGATGTGATGATTGTATAGTCTTTACAGGATCTTCCGTTTATCGGACTGATTCGTGTCGATCTATTCGAAAACAGCGACCATCTACCGATCACGTGGCGTTACACCAAGCATCAGCTAAAAATCTCATAAATACACTCACCACAGGCTCTCTCTCACTCTCCACTCACAAGCAACAACAATAACAGTCAAAATTCTCCCCACCCACCTCTCCACAAAAATCAGGCTGATACTCACAAGTAACAACGCTTGTCTAGTTTCGTCTGTTCGGCATCCCCTGCGCAACTTTATTGCTAATTTCAGGGGAATTGCTCTGATTGAGTCGCCCACCCAAACACACAGGCACGCAAAATGTTTTTCGATCGGCTACAATTTAGTCAGTCAGCTAAGCCCCTCTGACCGACTAGAATCGGCTACGGCTTTAGCCGGTCGCAAACGGCTATAACCGTAACCGAAACCATCCCTAATCACAAGATTCAGAAGATTATGACGATGAGAGTCAAAGTAATTTAGAACTAGAGGTTGTTCTGAATACTCAAACAGCAAGTGAACACCGAGAATTGACTATAGAGTTAATACTTCTATCCGGATATATTTTTTATATCCGGATTAATCCGGTTTTATCATAGTATATATCCG
The DNA here is from genome assembly GCA_003550325.1 of Gigaspora rosea. Classification (NCBI taxonomy): domain Eukaryota; kingdom Fungi; phylum Glomeromycota; class Glomeromycetes; order Diversisporales; family Gigasporaceae; genus Gigaspora; species Gigaspora rosea. The sequence goes on from QKWP01000790.1 coordinate 130,351, forward strand.
GATATAAAAACACTATATCACGTTATATCACATGACATAGTATATATCCGGATATATATATCCGGATAGAGGTGTTAACTCTAATTGACTACGAGGCTATACGTAATAAAATAGATAATTACAGGGAAAATATTAAGCCAGACAAACGCCTCTATAATCCTCTCTGGTACTATATAATCGACCATTCGGGACAGCATACACCAATGAATAATCTTCTCAGTGATGAGCTTAGGGAAATCATTCCGAAAGATGTTTCCTTTATAATTGAAGAAACATCTGAAGAACTTTCAGACTTGTTTAATAATCTTGCAAGTGTAAGTTATCGATTATATTATATAATCAAATTTTCATCCTTAAAAATCTCGAGAAATCGCCACCAATATGTTAGTGCTAAACAATGTTAAAATTGTTGTGATATTGCCATTATAGTAAACCAAAGAATTCCTAAGCTTATATACTGTATGTGTTTTTTTAGGCGCAATATTTAAATTCCGTGCTTGTTAAGAATGAAAAAGAAAATATCATAAGGAATGTATGGCAACGAATCCATGATGGTTTAGGCCGGCCAAAGCATAAGCTTTCTGAAGCAATGCATATATATAGAAATATTCTACCATATTTCGACAATATTTTTGTTGATGAATCAAATTCGCCCCTGAACTCCATCACACGATCTCAGAATACATCTACAAAGACTTATGGATACCGTCAAGACAATCACGTCACACTGACGTAGTTCCCCCGCCACAACAAATACCCGCACCTATATTCACGAAAACCCTACATCATTAGTCATAAATAGAATACAAAAATATATTAGAACTAGTAACACTTCCCCACAATTAATAATCATAGACTAGAGGTTTTACGACCATTCTAGCAAAGAATAGGTCGAGAGTAAATTAGCTCTTACCTCATATCCCTTTAGTATAGTATTTTTATATGTATAATTAAATATGTATACAACTTACTCAAATAATAAAAGATATAGAGGAAAGACCTCTCTTTAAAAAAAAAAAAAATAAAAAAAATATTTTTGTTGATGATGAATGGCAACTTGAATGGTATGTATAGGTATGACAAACTATATGTATTTATTGGATTGGTAAATTCAAAGTATTTTTGCTGCACAATGCGGATTGTTCTATAGAAACTTGCTCACTTGCATAACTTTTCGAGAATGACAAATCCATGTTTTTTGATTATTTGGAGTTCAAATGAAAGCTTCAAATAATAGCATCAAAAAATTGTTGAGAAGGTTTTAACCATTTTTAAAATATATGTAACATATGATGAGCGAATGATTGATATTGTGTTATAATAGTATTTTCTAAAGATGATGAATATTCAAAGTTAAGAAAGGGATCTATTTTGGAAAAGTATTTCGGAGAATCACATAATTAATTATATTTGCTAAATTTTCCTTGTAATATAGTGGCGAAAACTCAAGCGAGCAATGGAATTTGAACAGAGACCCGCAATCTCATGCTCGAATTGGTCAAAACTGTGACCTTGTAATCACTTCTAATAAGCTCTGCTGGTCTCCAGAGCTACTTATAGTGGAGGTATCGGGAGGTATCTTACCACAATGCTCAGCGCACAAGGCATGGAAAGATAAGATAAAATTTGGAATCGGCCTGAGAGACGCATTAGTCCAATTGGAAAACGAGTTGCCAGGTATAAACCAAGCTGTATATGGCGTACAAGTTGTTGGTGAGTTTTTTTTATTTTTACTGTAGATATTTAATGCGTAAAACCAGAAAAACAATCTTATAATGTTTTGTTCAAATTAGGATATAAATTAAAGGTCTAGCCATGGTAAGTCGTGAAGGGCTATTCCATTTAATGTTGCTGTATGAATGTTATCTCCCAGCAACATTATACGAAATCTATTATATCGAGAACATTTGGAAAGTTTTAGAAGCTTTGCACAGCAAAGTCAGATTGTTGGAAATGAACATATTGAATTTAAACGAAAGAAGTATAATGATCGAAAAAGAAGATTGGAAAATCAGCCAACTACTACAGTTCAACCCGTAGTGATTGGTACGCCTATTACTAAAAAAGGTAGATTGAACTAATTATAAGGTGAAGCGGGGTATTGTGACAAAGTTAAAATCATTTAACAATGTATAGAAAACTGAAAGGAGCAAGTTTCTAATCCGTATAATATATTGGCCGTTGGCCTATTCTTAGTCAATGAATTAGCTGAGATAGATAGTCGCGAATTTATGAAGACTTTTAAATATGATTTTCTATTTTGTACTTAAGAAAAGCTAATTCGATTTATTTTACTCTATAGTTTCATTTACAATCTTTATTTTCCTTTTTTTTTTTTTGATTCGTTTTGTTTAAAATTAAACTTCAATTGTTTTATTATTCATTTATCTATTTCAAAAATAAACAATCCAGATTATTCGCTTTATATTTGGCGACAATTTTATAAGATTAGGTGGCATCCATAATTTATGTTAAACCATTATTAATATAGGGATCTCAAAGATAATACAAAAATAATACTCTGTATATGATATTATCGTCAAGATCTTTACTTTTATACAATAAGTACTGGTTTAACGTAAATTATGGATGCCGCCATTACGTATCTAGTGCATTCTGATATTTGCAACTGTGTATTGCTTGTATTCATAAATCCTAATATATATCTAAGAAGATTTCTTAGTTTACACGTAGTGTATTATAAATGAGAATAATTTACAAATCCATGTAACAATAATGCTTATGAAAATAATGTATATGTAGTATATAAATAGAATTGCCTTAGAGATCCAAATGGAGGAGATACTTTTGCCCTTTTTAACAGTTTTATGTTGTAATTTTTGCTGATCATAGTCTTTAGAAGTTCTTTGATCGTAGTCTTCAGAAATTCTTTGATCATAGTCTTCAGAAGTTCTTTGATCGCAGTTTTCAGAAGTTCTTTGATCGTGATTATGTTGTGATGCTCATTGCTATTGCGATGTTCATGCTTTTGCAATATTCGTTGCTGTTGCGCTGTTTGCTGCTGTTACAGTGTTTGTTGATGTTGCGATGCTCATAATCTCGTGCTAATTCCTGGTTTATATTAAAAGTATAAAGTAAATATTCGAAAATATCAATATCATAATATATAATTAAATACGTATTTACATCATCATAATCTATACTTCAAGTTGAATCTGGATAAAATGATGCCTTAAACTTTATTAAAAACAATGTCGATCTCTAGGTTTTTTATTTATTGTGGGGGTTCAAAGTGAGGAAAAAAATGCCGGTCTCCCTGTGTGTTTAAGAATATCAGTCCAAATCCTTTAAAACCAATGTCAACCTCTAGGCTTTTTTTGTTTTTTTATCTATTAAGAATTTTGGTACTTAGATCATTCTCACTTAAGTATAAAGAACTAAAGTTACAGATATTAGAGCATAAAATTACATACGGCAGTAACGTATGGACGTCACTACCCAAATTTTATATGGCATGAAAAGATACTATCTCTGATTTTTCAATGTTTATTATTGTATAAATTACATGGATGAGAAAAATTATAGCATAAAATGTGTTTTGTCATAAACATTTACTAATTGATCAAATTATTTTTTTTAAACATTCCGCGTTTAAAAGTTTAAAAATAAAGAGGTGACAAAAGTTGTCACTTTCTATAATTAACCAACTATAGAATTTTAAGGTGGAATATAGGAATTTTTTTATATTTTGAACTCTTTTTTTTTCTTTCTGAATCATCCGTTATAAATTAGACTATACCATAGTTTCTTAAGAATCTATTACACTTTTTATACTGATTAATGTAAAATTTTTAATACAATTTTACCAAAGTTTACATAATTACCCTTTCCGTGATGTATTCTTATTCAGTAAGCAATGTCAGTAAGCAATGACTAGCGTATACTAAGTTAGATTTGGAATTGAATTTATTTTTTAATCGGGTTTAACATATCGAACTAGGCTGATTATACGTAAGTCTAGTTTGGATATTAATTCGTTGAGCTAACCAATTTTCAGTTCACAAATTCATGGCGCCCATCTCACAATGGACTCAACAAAGAATTTGATTGGTCCGTCTGGTTAAACTGACCAATCAGATTCGAATTCATTGCAGCATTGAGAGTAGTGTATTGGTATTCTTTGTATAAAATAAAGTAAATTTTATTAATGAGAAGGAAAATATTTATTGTAATTAAAGTTAATTATCATTGGTCCGAATTAATTATTTCGACCCTAATGCTGACCTTAATATTAACACTCAAATAACCCTGTTCGAATATAATATCATTATTTATGAATATAGTTTATTACGTATATTCTGATGATAAAGATCGATTGCTTAAAAACTGCGACTGTGTTTATAAAGCGGACCAATTTATCATAATCTGAACCAACACAAACTCAGATTTACGAAAGTCGGCCAATTCTATGAGCACAATCGCAATCACAAAAAAAATTGCAAAGCGCAACGCAATGAAATACACGTACCTTCTAAATGCAACCTTCCCTAAATGCAACCTTTAACTCTGGCCCGAATATATAAATGAAATTTTCTTATTTTTCTCTAAATGCAAGCTGTCAAAATCTGGCCCCTTCGAGTTGCATTAGGGAAGTTTGACTACAAGGCGTGATTTGTCGGTGAAATGATATGGATCCTATATATTAAAAATATATACAGTAGATATATATGTATAAATATATATAGAATTTCAATCTTTTAAAAGATTTTTTCATAGTATTTAATAAAACTTGGATCTTTCTATAAAATATATACTAATAAATATACTTATAATATATATGCTAATAAATATTCTTATAATATATATAAAATTACATTTTATATTTAGATAATTTTATTACAAGAATTAATACTGAATTATATGTTATTAATATATATATATATTTAATATTTTTACTACATGGTGAAACATTTCAGGTTTTCACCTGAAACACTACCGCTACGTTTTAAGATTTTAAATGGTTTAGAAGAAACCGGAACAGTTATGAATCGAAACAGAGAATTGATAAGCGGGGGTTCTACAAGAATTTTTCGATATTTTGCTTCAGTGCTATTATTATTTGGACCATGTTCATGTTTTGTTCAGATTTGGACATAGTCCAAATGCTATATGTTCAATTAAAAAAATTACTATGCCCACAATCAGTTCCGAATCAGTTCCGAATCAGTTTATCGGTAGCTTAAGTTCACCAACAATTAATTTACAGACAAGGCTACTTAACCACAAGTTCATTTTACCGACAGTTTATTTCATTTCACCGACAAAGTAATTCCGATCAGAGTTAGTGTAATTTATAAAAAAAACTTGTCGGAGAAAGAGCTGTTGGTGAATTGGACCCACCTGAGTATCGCCGTCATTAAAATTAATAATAATAATAATAATACAATAATTACGGCATTGATTAATAATAATATATGTAAAAATAATAACAACTTACGTGAAATTGATTTCTTTGAATATCGTAATATTTCTAAATAGGAACATACACAATGCGTTTCAAAATAATAAATCATGTTTTGAATGTACAAAACGTGTAAACGAAAACAATAAACGGAAAGGTGAAGATCAAATTTTAAACGATATTCGCAAGCAAAAAAAAATTTCCATAAAATCCGAAGAGTTAGGCATATAATTTATGAAAAACTTATGGATGTTGAAGAGAAAGAAATACGTATATGGATCTTGAGATAGCTAACGAATTAGAAGTAAATGACATGAATGAAGTTTTTGCAAGTTATTAGCACTTAAGATCGTAAAAATCTGTGAAAAAGGAGATGGCTTACCAAAATATTGGAATAAACAATTTAAAACTACTTCATATTACGGAAACTAAACTTTATGGAAAAATATTCAACATCAAACTTAATTAATTACACAGTTTAACAATTGATCCGGCAAATTCAGAAAACCAAAATATAGATAATGAGGAATCAAGCATTTAAGATAGTGAATCCGAAGTTGAAATTTTAAAAAGAAAAACTCTTTATGAAGTATAAAAAAAATATTTTTATCATTATATTTCCGTGTTTAAATAAATATATTTACAGTTTATTAATTTTATATTTTAGTCACTTGATTGCCTTGAAAAGTCTAATAGATTTCGAAGTGTTGAATCGAACTTTAAACCTATTCAAAAATGGTAGATGATATCAAAGATTCCGAACGAGCAAAAAAGCTTCCAAAAACTTGTATTATACTTTTTACTAGTAGCATTAAATTCAAATTTAAAGCTTTATAAGTGTATTAAAGAAAATTTGTATTTGGCATTTAACATTCGAATTGAATGTAAAATTTAAAATTTAACTTAGAATTTATAAGCTTAACGATGATTAAATAAATTTTATTATGTTGAATAAATATATATATATATAACCTCGATTATTTCTTTAAAAAAAAAAACTTAATTTCTTTAAAAAAAAAAAAAAAACAAAAATTTCTTTAAAAAAACTTCGTGATATCGTGATTTGTTATTCTTTGCGCAGATTGAAATTTAAAAAGCGATTACGTAACTGATTTTTGGTGGTGCGTTGATGAAATGACATTGATCGTTCACAATACTGTTTGACTTATATATAAAATTTAAATTGGTTAAATATCAAATTCTTTCTTAAGGTACAGTCAGACCAGACCTCTCTAAATGCATAGCTATGGACGGTCAAGAAAATCTTGCATTTAGAGAGGTATTGCATTAGGGAGGTAAAAATCTATAAGTGTTATATGAGTTGGGGCCAAAACAAGGCCATGCATTTAGAGAGACTATGCATTTAGAAATATGCATTTAGGGAGTCTGACTGTAAAGAAATTGTTTTATAAAAAATACGATGTCGTATACAAGATTGGATCCGTGAATACACGTATTCATGGTTAATTAAAAATATTCAATTACACAAAATTCGGATTAGTGAATATTCGATGAAAATTGTTAAGAATTAATATGACCAGTGAACGTAAAATCTGAATCTTTATTCATATCATCCGTGAATGACTAAAACCCGCGAATATTCATTGAATAGAAGAAATGAAAGTATTAGTGAAATTTTTTTCGAGGAGTGTTTTGTCGGGAAAAAAAATGTGAGGGAAATGATGGGAACTATTTTGCAAGCTTTTTAAGAATAAGCATCTAGTAATTCAGTGCTTAAAAATATGCAGTATAAAAGAGCAAGATTATTTGCATAATATTTTATTTTTTTTTAAAAAAAAAAAAACAATAAAATCTATTTATCGTTTTTTCACTTAAATTGTTGAATTAGGAACTATATAGTTATATAGTTAATTTTATATTTATACTATAGAATCGCGTATTCGTACAACAGAACGTATATATACACTTATTATACTTAAATACAATTCTTAAATAAAATTGAATTTTATACACAAACTCATGATTAAAAAGTCAAAAATATTAAATGTTCAATATAAACAAAAAATAATCTCATTTTCAAAATTCAAAGATGATATGGGGCTTGGTTCAGATATTGTATCTTGTAATAGCGTTGATTCTTCAGGTATCATCTCTATCTCTACGGCTTTTGGTTCTGCATATCCAATTCGTTGAATAAAATTGTTGACATCCAAAGAAACCACTATTTTATTGTAAATAATATTAACATTTATAATTAACATTTATAAATAATTAAATATTTAAAATAATTCAGTAATTTGTTCATTTATTTAAATATTTCTTACCTCTTTGAAAAATATTTTCATTTATTTCGAATCCAATATTTTTCGGTTTATAAGCTGTATTTTATATAAAAAAAAAAAAAATTTAATATCACAAATCATCATGATAAAAGAGATAAGCATTAACATGTGTACGTACCTTTAACAATTTCTAATGGTCCCAAACCTAATGCGCCCGGCGCGTTTGCTGAAAAATATTACAAATATTTTAAAGGATTTTTCGAATAACAAACAAGGTTAATAACTGACATCTATTAATGTTACCTGCTATTGTTAATCGTATTCTAGAAACCGTAAATTTACATAGATTACTTGTGTATATAACATTTGAATTTGTTTCTTCAAAAAGTGCAAAATTCTTTTCTTGTACTTCAAACTTAAATGGATGATAATGTCCATAATACCAATCAGAAGTTGTTTTACAACATAATTCTTCAGCGGTTGGTCGTTTATTAGGATTAAATTCCAGACATCTTTTCATAAGTTGTGCGTATTGAGTTGGTATACTTTCGTTTATACGCGGTTGAACACCATCACAAATATCAGTTGCTAAATCCTCATCATGTTCCCTATCCGCAAAAGGTTGTTTTCCAGTAGATAATAGCCACATTAACATACCAAAACTGTAAATGTCCGCGGCTTTAGTATAAGTTCCACCACATATAATTTCTGGTGCCATATATGGAAGAATACCATAAGTTTGAATCATGTCGTCTTTGATATCTATTGGCCTTGAAAAACCAAGATCACTGAAGCAATAATGCGATTTATCGTGGTGTTGTTTTACTAGTAAATTTTCACTATGCAAAGCGCCATGCACTAGACCTGCCATGTGTATTTGTTGTAACCCACTTGCAATAGAATTAAGTATTTCTAATTTCTTTTCCCAAGTTAAAGTGATATAGTTATTTACAAGGTATCTATGAAGGCTACCTTGTTTAACGCGTTCCATGACGATAATGTAGTTATTGGTGGATGGATTTTTTGAAAGTCCAAAGTACCGAATAACATGTTGCGGTGATTTTTTGCTAGCTTTTATAATCGACATAATCTAGCAAAAAGTTTATTTATTAATGTACATATTCAGGACTTGAGTATATAGATGGAATAAATTTGAAAAGTTTTTATTTTTAAACATACCTCAGACAAACTGTTATCCTTCCGAATACAAAGTTCCTTTAAAACAACACGTACTGTACCCATCCTTTTCAAAATATGTTTTTTTCCTTTGTCCCACAAAGTCATAGAACATCGATATCGTAAAGGAGGACCTTCATTCCATAAAGCTTCAAAAATTTTTCCAGATCCACTCTTACTGATCTCTTTTATTTCACTAAATTTTTCAAAAGGAATCCATTCAATAATCTGTTCACAATTTTTAGCTTTTGATTGAATTTCTTGAATAAATTTATCGAGTTCGAAATCACCACTTGTCCATTCTTGGCTTTTCGGACGTAAACGAGTGGATTCACATAGGTGATTCCACTTGTCAAAGAATGATTGATTACATTCTTGGCAAGATGATGAGAATTTGCCGTTTACATCATGCGTCTCTGTTTTTTGAGAATGTTTACATTTTGGAAAGATCTTTTTCCTTAAGTCGATATGATTTCCTTGGGAGTACAGGGTACTTGGTGAAACACTCATATTTATAATGTAATTTAATTTAAAAAGGGGTGATTATTATAGAAAATGATAATTATCAAAAAGACTATTAATTAATTAACTAAATCAAAAAAAATAATAATAATAATAAAGTACACCGCCAAATGTCTTGGAAATAGTATAAAGAATAGGAATACGTGACTTTTGATTAGAACTTAATAATGATACATATTAAACGCGGTCATCAAAGCTCTTAGCTACTCAAAAAGATAATATATTAATAAAAGAATGTGTTAAAATTTATATAATCCAAGTAAAGTAAAAGATTAAGAAGAAAAAAAAAAAAAAAAAACAAAAATATTAGAATTTAACACTTTTATATAGTCGAAAACTTTTCAAGTTCAAAAAGTTGTACTCATAATTAAACGAACCAAAATTTATTATATATGCGTATGTAGGATAAATTAGCAAATAAGTTACGCATTCTGATTTCTTAACGTTAAGCATATTTAATCGAATTTAAATTTTTAGGATTTTTTTTTTTTTAATAAAAATAAAAAAAAAAAACTTGAAAGGTTAAACAAACAATACTTGTTTAGCCACAAAGTTTGAATAGCAGCGTAAATATAAATTGTTTATTAATTTTCAAACGGTTTATGTAGTCCTTAATGTTGATAAACATTGTTTTACAGAATGTGCAACACAAAGTTGACCGGAGTACATTCTTAATTTAAATATTCTTTGTCATTTAAAAAAGACATTTAGCACATAAGTACATACTTGGACATTCGTGTATTACTTAAAGACCTTTTAAGAGAGGTGCAAGTTACAATCAAGCCTTGATGAGTTAAAAAGGATAATTTATTGTGCATCAAACGTGCGTATATAGGCTGAAGGAGAATATGCGCGGTTGTAAGTAAAGTTAACCTTAAAATGCTAGTCAAATCACATTTGAAATATAATTTTATCCTTCTAAAATGTAAATTCTTCAGGACAATGGTTCTATTCTGCGAAATAATGTTTTACCACATGGGCTAAACGATAGGATTGGACCCGAAACTCATGATCTATTTTCTTTTAATTGGATCGATAAATATTAGAGTAATGCGATTGTTGATTATTTATATTTATTAAAGGAATATTTTTCGCATAATTAATTTGAGATTACTGAAACGTTATTAATGTATTGATTGTTTTTGCGTAATTCTATTGATGTATTGCAGGTAAGCAGATCAGCCCATATGCGCGACGTTAGATGACTTGTTCCATTATCAAAAAAATCTGTAGTACTAACTTTCTGTTTTGTAGACTAATCCATATGTATATATTGTAAAATAATGAATTGGTTAGACTTAAAACATGCAGAGTTGATCGCGTTTCGATTTGATTGGCTAATTTATTAAAGTATATTAAAGTATATTAAAGTATATTAAAGTATATTTAAGTATACGTAGTATCTCTTACCAAGTTGCACCGTTTTATAGTATGCAACTTTTTGAAAAATTCTCTTTTTTGGGCAGATCAGCAAATAAAATTAATAAGAGTATGCAATGCCATAAGAAATTTGAATCGCCCGTTCGAGGCCTTTCTGCCAATGTCATTGCATAAACCTTGTTTCCTTTGAATGTTTCGTTTACTTTTTAATGCCTTCAGAAGCCATATGACTATTTTATATAAAAAAAAATACAAGTTCAGTCGACATTGAATGCACAAAAAAAATGCGCGGCAATTTGGCCTGCATTAAATTAATTTAGGCCGATGATCTTCAAAATTCTTAATTTTGGCCGGAAATTAGTCTTTTTTTTTTTTTAGTTACAAAAAAAGGGGGACGCTTAAAGCCGGGTCCATCATGAATTTAAATTAACGTTAAGGTTAGGGTCAGTTTAGAACCTATAGGAGCTAAAGTTAGAAGGCACTATATGTAAAATCGTCCTCCTGACATTCTTTCTTAATGGGCCAAGAAAAGTTTAGACACTCGTTTCTTGTATTTCTCGCATTTTTTACTTTTTTTGCTTCGTCGGGATGATCCGTGTAAACAAAAACTTGCGATTTTGATTGGTCGTGCGAAACGGAAGATCTCGTGATGGACCTGGCTTTAAGCGACCCCAAAAAAAGGTCAAAAAGGATTTGGAAATTTGTTTAACGTTTAGCTAATTAAAGATTAGGGTTTGGGCCGTTTTGAGGTTAGATTTAGAAATAATACTATAAGTAAAATTTTCTCCCCGACATTTTTTATTAATGCACCAAAGTAGGTTAATGACTACCATTTTTTGTATTTTGCATTTTCTCTTGTTTTTTTTGCTTGGTTTGTTTCGTCGGCCTAATCCTGGTTAAAAATTTCACAATTTGATTGGCCGATCATCTAAAATTCACAATAAAGGAAATTTTTTGAAAAATAAGCCTGCACTACGGTAAAATTGGCACAATACATTTTACACTTAATTGTATCATTAGTATGACTTTGCGTAGTTTTTTTTTTTTTTTTTGGCAAGCATTTTTTTAGGATAGAGCTTGTTTAGTATTAGGGTCGGAGTAGAACAAACATATAGGTAAAATTACCTTCCTTACATACTTTATTAAAGGCCCAAGACAGGTTTAGACTGCCGTTTTTATGTTCTTGTGTTTTTTGTTTTTTGACATCTTTGGGCTGATTCATGTAAACAAAATTTCGCGACCCCGGTTGGTTAATTTACACAAAATGTCATGTGTACATGGCCCCCTCATTAAAATTGTCTTATCAAGATAAATATTTGATGATTGTTTTATTAAAAATGGATTGATGGATCAAAAATTATTATTTTTAAAGATTTTGGGAATTTTTAATCGTAAATTGGATATATCGTATAAATTCTGAAATATTAAATCCTAATAGTATTACATTTTTGATACTTGAAATCTTAAAAAATAATATTCTGACAATTCATTAATTTAAAAGTTAACTTTTTTAAAAAAAAAAAATTCTCAAATAATTATAATTTTAAAGAATTACAATCCTGTATTATTGCTTGGACTTTGACTCGAGTTGATTCGACCTAACTCGAGTAAGCGGTTAATTTGAGTCAGGATTTTCTAACTCGAGTTATTTACTAATTTAGATGATAAACTGGTAAAGATAAGGAACGGAAATGTTTTGCATATACAATTAATCAATATAAATATAAAGTACTAACGAGTTATAATTTCTCAAGGACAAAACGAATAAAAACTAAATAATTTAGTATCACTAGAGTTTGGCAAGGAATGACCTGATTTCTTTTACATATCTGATGGTGCCTAATTCTGATCAGAAAAAATTGTTCTCACAAAGAAGGTTGGCCGGTCAACAGGCTCGAACTTTTTAAGAAGGATCGACCTTGGACCATAATTTTTCCATCGGCCCGTATCACAATATAAAGAGCTTATGAATTTAATAATCGATCTTATCAGAATCACTTTAAATACATCGATTAATAATCTTGATGCTAGCAATTAAATATAAATAAATTAAGTTATGATCTATACATTAATAATAATTACTGTATCCATGAATTTAAATTCCTATAAAAACAGCTAATCCGAGTTTTTTAATCTATGTTTTGTCCATAAATATTGCATATTTATACTTTCAAATGATGGAAATTATGCGGCTTATCCAATTATATGCAAATTCATGGAGTTAATGGAAATATTCGAAAAAAATTTTTATAGGAATAGTTTACATTAGTAATTTAAAATCATTCGAAACAATAACCTGCATTTGAACGAACACACAAATTATATTGATTGAATATTTATATATCTGATATGAATTAAAAAGATGATACAGGAAAAAAATATGGATCGTACGTATTACATAAAATATGATTTTGATCAGAAAATAATAGTATTATTACAATAATTATATAGTTAGATATATGATATATTATATATTTATTGTACACCTTGTAATAACTTTGTTTTTTTTTTATTTTAAAAGACTGGCCTGTGTAAACACGTTTGAAATAGTATTTAACTCGAGTCAATATTCAAGTTATAAAATTCTAACTCGAGTTAACTCGAATCCAAGCTCTATCCTGTAAGTGGGACGGAATTTAAGTAGATTTGAAATTGCCTAATTAAATTAGGGTTAAGGTATGGGTTTACATACGATAAAGTCAACCCTAAAATGATTGTTTTATATAAAAATTCTGAATCCCATTTAAATTCCGTTTCCACTTACAATAATATATAATCTCAATTATACAGTATACTGTATAATAATTCTGTAATCTACTAACCCAAATACAATAGTTCTAAATATATAAATATTTTATATCACATAGAATTTGTACTAAATCAAAATAATTATAATGCTACTAATGCTTACCCTTATTCTAATATAGAAAGTTTTACCCCAACTCTAATAAAACTCAGTATTAGATTTTGATCTAATACAATTTCAATTTGATATACAATATAAATATTAATATCTTTGAACTTATAGTAATTCTTAAAATGTTTTTATATTCAGAATTATATATTTGAAATAATGTATTTATAGAATTCGATTTTTTTAGAATTATAATTATTTAAAATTTTTTTAATATTAAATTTTTAGATTAATAAATTTGTCAAAATATTGTTCTTTTAAAATTTCAAATACTAAGATCAGTTCAAGATCTAGGATTTAGCTCTTTAAAATCTTAACCAACTTTTTTCAATCTAGAGTTTGGAATCAGCTTTATTTTTGATATTTTAAAATAAGTTTAAATTAATTTTAAAATATAAAACAAATAAGCTGATATTGAGTATTGCAAACCTGAATAAAAGCATGCTTGGCAAGTTTCAAGTAAAAAGTAGTATAAATTTTTGATATGATAGTACTAATAGAAAGATTAGAATTAAAGACAAATACCAAAATTAATAATCTGAATAAACAAAAATTCTAGAAGAAAAAAGATCTTTACCAATCTGAAAGGCAATATTATTAATCATCTGATTTTTTATTGGAGGCCTATTTTTCTCTTCTTATTTAATATATATAATTATAATATATATATATAATATATAATTTATATAATATATATATATATAACTTGTTTTTGAGCTTAATTCTTACTTTCTCTAAAAAATTTTTATATTTCTAATTAAAAAAAAACAGTAATTATAAATCAAACCAGTGGTGTTAAACACCAGTATGCAGTGTAACATAAAGATCAATATCAAAAAAATAAACAAAAAAAATAAAAAAAGTTAAAGTTAATAAATGTTAAATTAGAGTTAATAGTTAGAGTTAGGGTGAGGCATAGTATATAGTAAAATTTTACAAAGGGGGTTTTTTTTTAAAAAAAAAAGTGGTTTCATAGATAAAATTTTGAGTTAGAAGGGATTTTTTTAAAAAAAATAGCAAAACAACAAAAATTTTATATTACACCTGATCTTTATATTACACTATATTTAAAAAATTTAATTGTGAAAATTATTGTGGTGTTGAGAACCAGTGGTGTGATTTAGTAAAACCAAAAAAAAATATATATAGCATACTATTAAAGTATATACTACTGTTGACCTATGAAGCATTACAAAAATGGACACAGCTTTTGAACCAGTAATTTTCGAATTTAATGAAACTACCACTATTCGACTCAGCTCATCGAGACAGTTCGAATAAGCTATAGTACGTCCCTGTACGACCTCTGGTTCCCAAGATAGGAGTTATCAAACATTTAATATTATATTTACTTTTTGATTAGCAATCTGATTGGCTAGGAGATTGCTGTGGGCAAAAATGTTAGATCTGACATATCTGAAAGATGTTATATTTATAGCTTATATTCTAGATATTTCATATATTATATTTATATTATTTATCACATATATTACATTTATTATATTTATACTATATATTTTATTAATAGTAGTTGTAGTATATATTACACATATAAAGATATTGACTATTACATTTGAAAAATTTCAAAAAGTATAAAAGCGGCCGATGTGGACCCAAGTTCATCATTGAGTCTTCATACTCTTTCAATAAATAAATACAACTATTTACTACACAAATCAAACAGTTATTAGTATTCTCATATACTTCTAATTGTAGCCTCTTTCGTAATTGCAAATTGCCTTAAATCTTCTTTGTTAAGTTTTCTTAAAAATGCCATACTGACTTAGATATACCACAGTAACAAAGTTTGAAGTTACACAAAGTGTTCACTGTCAAAGATCATTCTAGTTACCTAATATCTTTAAAGAAGTGGATATAGGATAACACTACAATATAAAGTAACTATAAAACAAGCCTTCAATAAATCTAACCTTTTAAATTATAGATTGAATAACTAGTAAAAAAAAGTAGTCTATAAATTGAAGATTAATAAATAAAAATAGTAAATAATTTGAAATAATTCTAATAATTCAAATAACTAGCAACTAGTTATTAGTTATTTAAAATTTAAATGTTTTAAAAAATTGTTTAAGAGTAGAAAGTATATAAATCATTTACTATATAATTTTTGTGGTACAATAAGATTTATATAGGAAATAAAAATATATTACAAATAAAACTTTTATGGTTGTAATTCATTTAGCCAAAAATTTTATAATAGTACAAAATACTCTTTTTATAATAGTAAAATTTTAATAAATAAAATATTTAAAAATTATATTTCTATATGTCATAAAGTTTTCCTCAGTTGGCTCAAATTTTTTCTGGTTATACAAATTGTTAATTTTGATTAGTTGATATCATATAATCATCATTGGTTTTTGTAAACAATTTATAGTATCCTATCTTTAAACACATATTACACAATAAATAATTAATTGGTTTTAATGATTTTACTATCATTAGCATCAGAAAATCTGTTTTACAACTTTATTTAAAAAAGAAAATTTTACATGACAACCTATCATTATAGTGATCCTATAGCCAATTATTTTTAAGATTAGCAAATCATATATAAACAATAATTATCCTTTTGATAATTATTGTTTTGTTTTTTTTTTACTTGTTTTTGTACTTGCTTTTGTTTTTTTTTTTGATTTAAATAGCTTTTTTTTTTCTCTTTAACTATTAAGATGTAATTTTGTTATTGAAGTTATCATTGGAATTATCATTAGAGCTGTTATTAAAGTCTTGAATTTGTCATTAGAGTTAGTATTTCTAGTTGATAAAAATTTTGCTAATTGATTAGTTGCCAACTAAAATTGCCAACTAATTGATTATTCATATCATTTAATATTATTAGATAATTAGCTAATCAAACCCAAAAAATTATTACAAGTTAGGCTAACTAAGTGGAATATCTTGAACTTATATTAATTGAATGATTAGTTGTTTAGTTGTTTAAAAATTTTTCAAATCGATTAGTTGGAAAGTTGGCAACTAGTTGGTTTTTTAACTAACAATTTGGAACACTAGTTAGAGTTAGAGGTCTTACCCAGATCGAAAATTACTAACTCGGGCAGATCAAGTACTGACCTGAGTTATGACCCGGATCAATGGGTCAACTCCTTGTTTTTTTTTTGTCTTCAAAAATTATAAGTATATCTTAAAATTAAAATTTTCTAAAATAGAATATATATGTACATTATTTTGTATCCTTTTAATGATAAATATATGTCAAGGGTGTGGCGCCTTAGAGAAGTGGTCAAGGTGTCACTTCCCAAGCGGCAGATTGACAGTTCGAATCCCACTGTTGACGCTTTGAACAATAGGCCTGTGTTCGGTAACCATGTGGCTCAGATCGGTTGGGTTGTAAAAACCTGTTACCTTGGTTCCACCATCTTGAATGGGAGCTACGGCACAATGGTGTTATCATTACACCGTAAAATCCAGGGAACCAGAGAAATGGAAACCCGTTTGGCAAGTCCCGAATTAGAAGGTAATAGTGAAGATCTACAACGGTACTACCAAAAGAAGGTGAGTGGCCGGGATCAGAATGAACCTAATAATGGCAGGCGGCTTTGTCGCTAAATCCGTATCCGAAGTGGAATGGGACACAAAAGATAACGGTAGGCAGTTGGTGCGAGGGTAAAGTAGCCCTTAGGCTGATGATTTATCTAAAAGAGTTGGGGCCCCTTAATCTCTGCGCTTGTACAGTGTAACGGGTAGTAATAGGAAGAGCGTGAACCAGAGAGTTTAAATAGGCAATTCCCGTAGTTGGGTTGTAGGTATAGCAGCTAGTGTAGAACCTTCGGGCAGACTACTTAAATTAGGCACCAAAAGTGCATGTGTGGCTAGTTGTATCCTCATTCATGTAATAAATATTACGTCCTAATAACTCATAATAAAATCCCGGCCATAGTACCCGGCCTCTAAAGTTAAAAAAAAAATGATAAATATATGTCGTATAAGTACTATTTATATGCCAAATAAATGATTAAGCTCAAGCGATTTATTTTTTATTTATTATAAAGAAAAAGCAAATAAGTCTGTTACTGCATATTCAATAACAGCATATCTGGCTGAGCTCGCAAGCTAAGCCCCTTCATGATATAGGGTAACAAATTAAATTCAAAGCCAGATACTTTTTAATTATCAAATAAAAATGATCACCCTGTGATCTTTTGGATCTTTCGTCTACCAAATAAACAGTTATTGGTTGCTACGCATTCATTAACTATATAATATAATTAATATTGTTATAAATTAATTTTTGAAGGAGTTAAAACCTCATTATTATTGTGGACTAAATTATATTGTTGATTCTTTTGAAATAAAAATAAAATAATTCGACACATAATAAATAAATGAATCTACTTTTGTATTATTTCACTGACAAAAACGCCTGTTGAAAACTTAGTTCGTAGATAATGATTTTACAGACAAGTTTATTTTACAGACGAATAATTCAATATATTGTATCAACAATTTTTTTATAAATTGTATCAACTTTAAACATAAACTTAACTCTAATGACTTATGACTAGAATTAATTTGCCAAAATTAGTTTTTGGTGAAATAACTTTTTATGAAACAGACTTGTCCGTGAATTAATTGATTGCAAATATTCAACCTTGCCTGAAATTAATTCTCTGTGATTAAGTTTTTCATGAAGTAATTATTAGTGAGTTAATCAAAACTGATACTATTAAATAAATATTTAATAAAATACTTAATTAAATCAATTAATATATTTAAAAGATAAGCAGTTTATATATTTTCTGCATCATTTCTGAATTTATATCGATTCTGAATTGTCATTTAGAATCAGTATCCATTTAACAAATTAAAAAAAAAGCAAGCAAAAAAATTTAGAAATAATAATAATATTATTAAATATCTCATTAATATTCGAACTAACTAATGCATTTGCATTAAAAATGAGAGGAAAAATAGTGTAATGCAGATATAGAGAATTACCTAAAGATTTAAATAAACCGTTAGAATGAAAATTGTGAACGAACTTTAAAGAAAAATTGCTAAATACTTATCATTAAATAAGGCAATAAATCATGTTAGTATTTTCAGATTGATGCAAATAGTTATACCTACCTGCATAAAATATGTTTTATTTGAAGAGATACTTAATAACAAAAAATGCATTTTATTTAATACGTTTTCATAAAAAACAATATTTTTTTAATATTAAATCTGAATCTTGACCTGTTTGACCCAATTTCTGCCTCGTGACCTGTCAGGTCAGTGACCTGTACGAGTAACCTGACCTGAGTAATAACTTTAGAAATAAAAAAAATTGTATTCTATTTAAAACAATACTTTTATATCGATATTGATTTGCAATTTAATAAAATTACCTATTCTAAATCTTGACCCATTTGACCCAGGTCAGCCAATTTCTGACCTGTGACCTGTCGGTTGGGTAACCCATACAGGTTACCTGACCCAGGTAATAACTCTAACTCTAGTTGGAGTTATCATTAGAGCTATCGTTGGAGCTATCATTAAAACTGCTATTGGAACCATCATTAGAGCTACTATTGGAGCTATTATTGAAATCTTGAAATAGAGATTACAAAGTTAAGCAGTTCATTTAGTAGGCTGTTTTTATTTTACTTAACCTTTCATATTTTGGTCTCTGGAGTTTTTTTTAAGTTTACTAATTTGTTGTTTTTCTTTAGTGTATTTTTTTATCATCACTTTTCAGTGCTTTTTGTAAGTTCATAGTTCTTCTAACAAATATCTATTGTTCTTCTGTGAATTCTTTTGATAGGTTTATTGTATTTTTTTGTTATTTTTTAGCAGGTTTTTTTTACAAGTTCATTATTTTTTTAATAGATTCTTTTAAAGTTTTTTGTTGTATCTCTAGTATGTCGAAATAGATTTATTTTGGAGATATATATTATAAACAAATTTGTCTGTCTTGTTATAGTTATAAAGTTAAGGTACTGACAAAATTCTTGGTGATTATAATTCTATTAGTTAGGATAAGAAGCAATGATTTTTATTAAAAAATGATAATTCATATGTTTGGATAGAGGATTGTAAAATAACATATACCTATCGATTTGTACAGTAATATTTTTTTTAATAATAAAAATTTTTAGTTCTGTCTTGCATAATATAGTTTTTTTTTTTAATCTACTATATAATTAATATGCCCATATTTATGTTTAAAGCCAATCAAAGTTAATTTTTTGGTTTGTATAATATATAGTGCATGTAGTCTAGAACCAATATCACATAACCAAAACCATGAAGAATCAAACTTAAAAAAAAACCTCTAAACACCAAAAAAATAAAAAACAGCTTACTGAGCTATTCTAATTGCACAACTATGCAACTTCTAAGGCTTCAACAACTGCTTTAGCGATGACTCCAACGACGGCTCCAAGGCTTTAATGCCGGCTCCAAGAGTGCTCCAAGGCTTCAATGGCAGCTCCAACAATGACTCCATAACTTCACGACAGTTCCAACAAATGACTCTAACAATAGCTTTAGCGACAACTCCTAAAGAAAAAAAAAACAAAACTTGTTATTAATTAAAAAATCAAAATAAAAAAAAACATGTGCTAAAAAAAAACAATAATTATCAAAAGGATAATCTTTGTTTATATATGATTGCTAATCTTAAAAATGATTGGCTAATTATAGGGTCGCCATTTATAATTTTCTTTAAAAAAATAAGTAAAAAAAAACAAACAAAAAACAAACCTAAAAAAAATAATGAAAAAAACAAAAATGAAAAAAATAAATATTATATTTGCTTATATTTGCTTATATTTGCTTATATTCGATTATATTTGCTCATATTCATGATTTTTTGCAAAGTGCCAGAGACATTAGAATTGGTGTTCTTGTAAAATGCCAGAAAGTCAAGTCATTTTCTTGCAAAGTTCCAAAAGATGTTAAGGATAAATAAAATAAAATAAAATTAAAAAAATAAATAAAAAAAAGAAGAATAAATATTTATCTAGCAGGGTGCGAAGCAATTAAATCTAACATTGCGGGATGCGAAGCAATTAAATCTAGCATCGCATATTGATGTGCATAATTTATTTTTATAGTAATAAAGTGAGATATAACCGTATCGCCTTACTTAAATTATTTTAAAAATTAAATGCATTGTAAAACAAAACAATTGCAAATCATACATATAAAATTACAATTTGTATTGCGAACCAAAAAATCTCAAATTGTATCGTGACCCAAAAAACGATCTCAAATTGCTCTATAACAGATAAAAAGTAATCATTGATTGCATTGTAATCTAAAGTCAAAAAAAAAAGAGCCATAAACATAGAAGGCTCAAAATCATTCTAAATTTATAAGCCACATTATAAGCAACCAATATCTCATACCGAAATGCAACTGCGACAAGCTAACGAACATATACCTTCTACTTTACCTAAAAAGCTTCCCAACATAAGCTCGTTCGACTCTAAAAATAATGATATTAGCGAGTTAGTTAATAGATATCATAAGTTTCTTAAATAACAAAAAAATTTGTTAAATTATCAATCGAAACTTATCAACACATACTTTTAGTTACGTTTGATGCTCATGACTCTGAAAAGTTAAATACGCCTACAACACAAATAGAAAACATAGAGTATAATGAAAATAGAGACAATAGTAAGTATTTTAAACGTATAAATACAAGCTTCTTGCATAAACTAATAAGCTTACCTCAATAGATTCATATATAACCGCTTCTGAGGATATTTCTTTAAGTATTCATTTTAATACATGGGATGAGGTAGAGAACTATCTTGATGAATATGGTGCTAGAAATGGCTTTGCAATTACTAAATATCAGATGGAAAGAAATAGATTAGGCCAAATCCATAAAAGAACCTTTGTTTGTGAATTTAGCGGCAAATATAAATCTAAAAAAAAACTTGAATCAGCTTTAAATGGAACACAAAAAAACATGAAAACCAAGAAAGTAAATTGTCCATAGCATATCAACTTATCCTTTTCGGATCAAACTGCAGGAATCTCAATCACGACATATGTTAATCAACATAACCATGTACTTGTTCTTGAGACCCGAGAATTTGGCATAAAGTATCGATCGTTAACTAAAGAGGCACTTGACGAAATAAAAATAATGATAAAGCATTGTAATTTGTTATTTACTATACAAAAAAGTTTTCTGAAAGCTCGATTTCTGGACCTAAATTTCCAAGATCAAGATTTGGCGAATGCAATCCAAAAAGAAAAAAATACAAATAAAATCAGTAATGATGCATCAATTTTGCTAATTACATTAATGCAAAAAAAAACTAGAGGATCCACGCTAAGTTGTTGATTTCGAGCTAGACAAAGACTATTGCTTAGTTCGTCTTCTTTGAATGTCTCAGGATCAGGTTGATCTTTGGCTAAAGTATTACGATGTCGTTGTCAATGATAACACGGCACGAACCAACCAGTACCAAATGCCATTGGGAATTTTCGTAGTTGTTGATAACAATTACAGAACTCGTCTCACCTGTCAATTATTGATGAGCAATGAAACCATTGATACACATGTTTGGATACTTGAGCATATTAAAAAAGCAACAGACAAAGCTCCAATTGTTATGTTTATTGATGTGGATCCTGCACTTGATGCTGCTATTCCAATTGTTTTCCCTGTTACATATCAAGCCCATTGTATTTTTTATATTGGACAAAATTTACCCAAAAACCTAAAAGCGAAATTGGGCGACGATTGGGACAATTTTATCAAACAGTTTTATAAATGCCGTAATAGTTTATGTGAACCTCTATTTAAAGAAAGGTGGAATAAATTACTTGCCGATTTTCCAAAAGCAAAAGATTATCTTTTATGTGTATTGGATCCAAGGTGTCATTCGTGGGCTCGGGCTTATTATCACAGGGTATTCACAGCCGGTATTGAAAGCACATTCAGAGTCAAAAGTCACAATTGGGTCATCAAGCAACAATTAAAAGCAAATAGTACTCTATGTGAGCTTGCCGATCGTCTCGATACAAGATTAAAAGAAGAAGTACAATGGGGCTTGTTTCATAATTACAAACAATCTATTACGACAAATACCATTCCTATTGCCGGACAAGATTTGTTTCCTGAAATAATAAAAGTTCTCAACGATTATCTTACTGAACCTATTGCTAACATAATTAAAATAGAAATGCCACAGTGCTTATTTATTAGTGCAAACAGGATCGAATCTAGCATTGAAGAGCTACATAGTGAACAGGTATGGTAGAATTAGAATTCAAGCTTACCTAATAGTATGCCCTGTATTATAAAAGAAAATAATAGTATCCACCTTTATTATAAAAGAAAATAATCAGCTAGCATCTGATGGATTTATTGAAGGCCAACATGATGCTTGCCTCATTACACTCCAAGCAATTATTGACAATGTAGGAAGAGAAGATGTGTTAGAAGTATGGAGAATTACAGACATAAGAAGTAAAAAAAGATGCCATGTACATTTTGTGGTTATTTCTAACGCAATATCCTTCCTATGCTCATGTCTAATGTCAATTTTCAAAGGAATCTTATGTCGGCATTATTTCCGTGTCATGATGCACTCAAAAATCACAGCATTCCATATTAGTATGATTCCTCAAAGATGGTATAAAGACCATTATCAAGACGGATCAATTCCAGAAGGTCCAATATTTACCTATGAGATGGGTATTTTTAATGACAAGTACATTTTACCTGTAAGAAAACCTATTACAGCTCCAACAACTATTCCCAGGCTTAAAAAGTCTATTTATAAGAGAAACTTGTACGGACGTGTGTGGGGACTAGCACGAAAAGCTACATTACTCGCAGTCGAACAAGAAGATAATGAAATTGTCACTTATCTCCAAGGCTATATTAGTCAAAAACGCAATGGATCTACAGTTGATGAAATATTCAATAACGCCTGGGAAAGTCAAACAAATAAAAGTAGCGATCAATCTCAAACATCTCAAACAAACCAAAGTAGTGATCAATCAGAAGAATCGGACGAGTCAGAGGCTGAGCAAAATAAGGATATTATTGAAACAAACTTTAAAAATGTAAGGAATCCGAATAAAGTTTCCACTCGAGGGCGACCATCCAAACGACGATATATTAGTAGTGTCAAAAAAGAGCAAGGCTACCGGGAGGATCTAGCAGTAGAGGGTCTTATAAATGTGGTGTTTGCAACCAAGTGGAACACAATGCAGCTTTTCATAAAAATAGAAAGAGGTAAAAAAATGATTAGTAGTAATAGTGTGTGATCCCGTTAAGTTCTAAATGTAATAAAGTATCATTGAAGATCTTTTCGATGAAATTTTGAATTTATAGCATCAAGTTATGTGATATTCGATTTTATCTAACACTGTAATACTGAGGAATAGGTGCTATTCGGTATTTAGGGTAGTGATCTAAGTCAAATATTTATAAAGTTGACTTAAGTTGGTTAGTCGACTTAACCAAACCATAATAAAAGCCAAAGTTGAAAAAAATAGTGTGAAAATAGTGCAAAACGGCTTTTTTATATTTTTTTATTGGCCCGGGTTATATCAATTTCTGACCCAAAAAAGTAAAAACTCTCTTCTGTACATTATCAAAAATCGGAAATAAACAAACAGTAGAGATAAACAACAAAACTTGTATTACAAGCCTAACTGTTACAGCGATATTTGGGCCTTGCCCACTTTACACAACATAAACTCTAACTATATTGAGGAAAAGGAATTACTCCGCAGCCTTCGCAATACCAACTTCCTTCAAAAACCTGTTGCCGACTATGTTGGCAACAACACCATTACATGAACCTGTTAACGACGACACAAGAAAAAACCGGATACCAATGGAAACCAATATAGAAGACGACCAATACTCTAACGAACAACCTAACAAAAGAAATTGTAACTGTCGTACCGCCCGCTCGATAGAAACTTCCAATAACCTATATGCGCCTTTACTCTCAGACCCATCACTCGAAAAAATCCACTCAGAAAGTGGCGATCCCAGTTTACTCCCGTCAACTCCAGAAATGACGTCACAGGACGATCACTTATCAAAACAACCCACTTTAGTCAAACCCCCAACCCAGAACCCGATCCCTTCACCCCAATTTGTACTCCAACAAATATTCTCACGCAGAATGATTCTGGCACCTCAAAACAACCCACTTTAGTCAATCCTCGACCCAGGACCCGATTCCACCATCCCAAATTGTATCCCAACAAAATACTCCTACGCAGAATGAATCCGGCACCTCCAATACTATGGAAATCAACTCAGATCAGGACCCCGACCTTGGAAAGGAACCTCATCAACCGGAACTATTACAGAATCTGAAGATATCCCAAAAACCTATAGTCAAGCACTCACAGAACCGGGCACCTCTACCACCACCCGACGCACCCAATATCCCGACCTCGTTAGAACCATCAAAACTTGGACCAAATCGATCTGGCTTACTTTATCCGATATGAAGACAGACCTCTTCGATCAAAACCTTTGGACCAAAGACAAGATTATCGAGGCCTTTGCAACGCTCCCACTTCTTGAACAACTTATTAAACATAAACTGCAAACCAAACCAACCCTAGAAACCAGGAGCAGGTCAAAATCCTGACAAACAGAATCCTGACAGGTCATAATCCCAACAAAAAAATCCCGACAATAAAAATCCTGACAATCCCGACAACAAAAAAATCATTAAATTTATTTAAGTTAGGTTAGGGTTAGGTGAGTGCCTAGGATAGGGTTAGGGTGAGCGCCTGGGCTAGGGTTGATTTTATAGTAAAGTTGCTCAAGGAAAGCTTTTTTTGATTGTCGGGATTTTTGATTGTCGGGATTTTTCTGTCGGGATTATGACCTGTCGGGATTTTGTTTGTCAGGGTTTTGACCCAAACCCCTAGAAACCATCCCTCCTGCCATAGAAGCCAATATTCTACAAAGACCGGGCCTTTTTCCGGACCTTTACCAGGCGACATGACACCTGTCCCCTACATCAACGGCAATTCATCACCCTGCTGAATAATGCTACAGAAAAATTCAGAAAACAAAATGAAGCTTACGTCATTAACAAAATCAACCGAGACCAAATCTTTGACCTACTCAGAAAGAAACTGGCAATTGACTTCTGGACAAACGAGGAATTCACCAACTTAGACCCATATGAAATTGCCCGTTACACACTATATCTAGCGGGCTTCGCAAAGATCAAAATCTGCCTAGAATTCGAAGCCTTACGAAAATTAATAGCCAATATTAAAACGAATTTACTACAAAAATTGCCAGACACACCTGACGGGATAGACAAACAACTCAAAGATGCTCTACCTTTCTCACTCCCACTTGAAGACCGTAGACAAATTCGAGCTGTCACTATTACCTTACACCAAGCCTTCACCTTCGATCTCCTTCCTGAAACATACATCGCTGATAACAGGACTTCCTTACTGGCACACCCAGCTGACCTGAATGAAGCAACCAAAAACATCTTCCCAATTACTACACAAGATGAACTAAAGAAGTTAGGACAACACAAATGGAGTCTTCAGGAGTACTACATTTTTAGTCATATACCCTCTACATACTTTGCCCTACCGCCGAGAAAACCTCCCTTACCACTAACCCCCAAGACCTTACCCCTCAATTACAAAGGCTATTTCCTTTCTACCCTACCAGTAGTGACCACTTTCGAGAAAATGTTAAACACCTAAGGGCGGTATACACTTTCATACCCTACTAATGACTACTTAATTAGCAAAAAAAGACTACCGGCGAACCCTGAACAACTTGGCCTAAAGGAATTTTCCTATCCTATCAATAACATGGAAATACTACTAAACATCTTCCAAATACTTCCTAAATTCTATGCGAGACCAGACCCTTTCCCAAAAGCATACGTCTCTTTTAACTACTCTGAAAAACCGGATCTCCCACTTGACCCAACCCAAGTGACAAAAGTAAACTTGACGCTACCTATTAAAATGCCGAAAGAGCTAACAATCGCTGCATGAGCCTTGAAACAACACTACTTCTTCCAATCGATCCCCAGTGAATGGATCGAAATACCTCCCCCAGAGGTCTCCTCAGATGACCTTCCCAAACTACCATTCAACAATGACCAAATTAACAAACACATAAAAGAAAGGGTCCCTTCCCCTTCCCTAACTTTTCCTATTACTAAGCAATCCGATGTCCCAAAGGCAATTGAACTCCTGAGAGAGTTCTTTACTTTTGATTTCCTCCCTGATCTACTATTCAACGTCCCCACTTTAACTCCTCCAAGTTGGAACCTTTTTGGAAAGCACACCCACCGACAGAAGACATCGACATGACTCTATCAGAGTCAAACGAGAACAACTCTACCCTTATCAATGAGTGATCAACTAACACTACAACCTCAGAACACTCTTACCCATTTACAAATACCAACACCAATCCAAAACGACTTACATAACTTCAAAGAAAAAATAAACATAGCCACCCATAACATTAGAGGAATTAATAATCTTACTAAACTTAATATCTGGATAGACTTCTGCTTACAAGAAAAACTACATATCGTTAGTCTTACGGAAACCAAATTAAAAGACAACCCCAATGCTACTACCAACCCACACTACAAAATCTTCACCTCCAACTACTATCCCACTTCAACACAAAGTAGAGAAACCAGTTTGGGCACGGCAATACTCGTCCATAATACTATACAACCTTATATACACGACATAAATACCTCCCGGGTATAGCCATATACATCGACTTCTTTTTCCTTAGCAATAAAACTTGGGTCATATCAATATATCTCCAATAACAACGAACTGTCCACTCGTACACAAAAACAAATATCGCTTTGGACAGTGGAAGCTAAAAAGAGAAATTGGCATATCCTCCTTCTGGGAGACTTCAACACCAACCCTGACACTCACAAAAAGAATAAACTACCGCTCTTTTCCGATCTGTTTTCAAATAACCTTACTAGTCTGTTAAACTTTCACAAAATTTTAGAACCAATCTGGCAAGGTCAAGGCCTCAACTCCCAAATCGACGATATCTGGACCTCATCCCGAATCCTTTTAGATTTCGACCCTCCACAATTGACTGACCCAACAGGCATATCCGATAGCGACCATAAAATATTGACCACGACCTGGTACACAAACTTCACCCCAACAGTACCTCGAAACAAAAAGAAGAAACAGAAAACCTTCTGCTATAAAAAGGCAACGAGCGAAGACTGGGAGAACTTCTATAACAAGACATCTACTCTACTAAGAAATGCCAATTTCACACCCAACATAACCAATCCCGATCAATTAAACAAAAGCTGGAATTTGTGGTCAAATGCAATTCAGCAAGCGGCAAATCGTCACATCCCCAAGACCGTTATTACTACAAAAACCTTCCACTCTCTCTCCCTAAAGGCTACAAAACTATTAAAACACATAAACAATGCATTCATTCCATTGCAACCTTTGCCAAACCTAATCTCTCCCCAGATGCACTACACTCACTTTCGACCATTAACAAACATCTGACTAAGGCCTTACAATTGGCACAACTTCCTCCTTTCTCTCTAACTTCCTTAGCTTTATCCGCCTCACCCCTCAACTCCCAAGACACCTACTACGCAGCAACTCTAAAACACATTAAAGAAATTAAATCGATTATATGGAAAAGTAGAAATGCCGAAGTATACCTACAACAATCAGAAAAAATCAAATTCTACACCAACCGTTGCTATAATGATTTTAAAGATAATACTAGTAGAATAATAAACAGTATTCTAAAAAAAGAGAAAGATCATATTAGTTTTGACAAAATCGTTACTCCGGACTCAGTAATTACAAACCCATCAGAAATAAAAGACGCTACACGAACACATTTCAAGAACTGGATGAAACATAACCCGATGAACGAAGAATACTGGGAAGAATGGAAACCCCATTACGCACCGAAAAAAGAAATCCGCCCGATGATATATGAAAACCTATTACTACCGCTCACAATAGAGGAACTCAATGACGTCATCACAAAAGCGCCAGAACATAAAGCCACTGGACCAAATGGCATATCAAATGAATTGCTCAAGCATCTCTCACCTTCCGCTTTAGAACAACTACTAAAAATCTTCAACGCATGTATACGGTTAGAGGAAGTCCCACAAGCTTGGCTAATGTCTAACATTTGGGCCATACCAAAGAAAGCACACTACAATTTTGATCTTAAAACCACTCGACCTATAACCCTAATCGATCACTCAAGAAAGATATTCACAAAACTCCTCACCAACAAACTTTCCGACACACTTTCGCGATACCAGGTTCTCTCGCCACTGAACTATGCAGCTCTACCCTTCCAGTGTACCATCCAACCAATCACTCAACTCTCTTCAATTATCGAAATTGCCACTACTCAAAAACAAGAACTTTGGCTCTTATTACAGGACATGTCAAAAGCCTTTGACTCAATCCATATTCCTACCCTTAGGAAAGCCATGGAAAGGATCAAACTACCCACACCCTTTATAAATTTATTAACCTTTACACTTTCTAACCGCTCCAACCAAGTACTAACTAGCCTTGGTCATACTAACCCCTACGCCGTAGAGGACGGAATAGACCAAGGGGAAACGATCTCTCCAATCCTCTGGATCATTTACTATGACCCACTCATAACCCGTATCTCTACCGAACATACCGGATTCAAACGAACCCTCACCACAACTACCCAATCTAAAGAAATATACACATCCATAATGGCCTACATGGACGACTCCATCTGGATCGCCCCAGACAAAACAGCTCTAGAAAATATCCTCACCACTGCTAACTCCTTTTACAAGCTAACAAACATAACCGTCAACCCCTCGAAATCGATCCTAACGACGAATTCCAAATCAAACGATAAAACAATAATATTTGACAACCAACCTATCTCAGCAATCCCTAACTCAAAACCGTTCAAATATCTCGGCGCATGGTTTTCACTCAATCCCAACCCCTCTTCATCTCAAAAAATCATCATGGCAGAATTCAAACAATGTATCGAAATGATGAAAAGAGCAATCATCACAGAAAAACAAGCTATCTACCTAATCAACAACGTACTGACCCCAAGACTCGAATATAGATTATACAGTTCCTTTCTTACCCCTAACCAACTATAGCACTAACCTGGTCAAATCCAAAGCAAAGCTATCAAGAGGAGTACCCAACTCCTTCCTCTTCCACCCGAACATCTACGGCCTAAAAAACATTTCTATGCATCAACCAACCATACTAGTGAAGAACCTTCTAAAAAATATTAATCACTCCCAATTTGAGAACTTTTTTCTCAAAATCAGACTACAGGATCTACAGAACTCGACTAAAACACACTCACATATCTTTCACGAGACACCACTCTTCCCTAGAAACCAACTCTACATACACACCGCTCAATCAATCCTGGCAATTTACGCCACCGATATTCAATTTATCCGCAATATCACAACCGACTGGCCAAAACTATTACCGAGAAATGGCACATCAATCAACGATATAATAATACATCACCCGAAATCCCACCATTTGAAAGAAAAGTTGAACTACTATGATATCAGATATATTGAACAATTTCTAAACTTCAACAACACAGAACTTCTTAACTGACAGAATTTCTATCACAATATTGAAAAAAATACCACCAGGAAGAACCCCTCAGTGGTTCACCGAAATCCAAGATCTCATCTCAAACAACTCTAATCCCACAATACAATACATAAACCCGAACCCCTTCACTTTAACAAAATGGGAAACCCTATGGGTAATTACTTCTGACCTAACAATTGGAAAAATTAGCTGTACTACAAATCAATCTGTCCATATTCGTTACTATACAAAAAGCAATAACAATAGGGCAACCCCTTGCCCAGGTTGCGAATTAAAGGACCCAACTCTCAAAAAGAAAAACTGTTACTTCACATGTAACCAAACTTTGTATACACAATACAAGTATCCTCTTGTAAAATCATACACACAGATCTCAACGATATAAAATCAGCACTTACCACCAAACCCACCCAGGACCCGTCCCAAAACCCTAACGACACCCACAAACACATCAGCCACAACATAACGAAACACATACGCCCACTTACTGCTTTTTCAGACTTTTCAATGGAAACATGGGAAAAATTAACTAAACTTCACACCAAATCCCAGCAAGCAGAAATCTATATCTTTACCACAGCGCACGATAAGGATACCAATCAACCACTCGCAATATGCTCATTCCAAGATTCATTGACCACCTGGGGCTGCGCAAACAAACACTGGCCTAGTACCGAAAATGCAGCACTTATCCTATTTGCCTTTATATCTACAAGTTTCTTCCCCAGAACCAACATCTCAGTCTCTTCCAACAACCGTAAATTCATAACCCTAATAGAACAGGCATATAACAATCCACCCTACCAGCTTCTATTCCTAGAAAAAAACCAATATGCTCTAATGCTAATTACCATCAGAGCAATCGTCTCGAATTTAAAACTAGAATTCCAATTCGATCGAGATTTACCCTGTTCTTAGAAAATAGACAACTTCTAAAAATTGGACATTACTCCCCAATATTACCTTCACAATAAATATATTCCTACCCTCTACGACATACTGTGCACCTACAACCTCAAAATAATTCTAAAAGACACTACGAGTCTTACTAATCACGCACAATGGATAAACCAAAACAGAATTAGATACTGGGTTCACAACTACCCAGACATTCAAATTCGAGCTACTCTATCATACCTATCTTTCGAAGAAAGACCATTATCATTATCTACTAACCCAGCTTTCTCTCAACTAAAGAATTTTAAAGTTAAATTACTAGCTAACGAACTCCCTACATTCGAAACACTTCACTATCGAAACCCAACAAAATATCAAGACTTCAGATGCCCACGATGCCGCTCTGCTCCAGAAACAATCGCACATCTAATTTCTTGTCTCTCTAACTCTTCCACTCTAACCTCACTCCTTAAAGATATTATCAAAACTTTGGTCACCAAACTCGAACTAAATCTATACCAACCAACAGACTTTATTGCCGCCTTCAAAAACCTCTATATGAACAGAAACCTACTTCTTGGATTCATCACAACTGCCACCCTAGCACCATTCATAAGACGTCAAGACAGACTCAAATATGCACCTGCCTTACACTACCTAATAACAAAAATGATCTATCACGAAATTTGGCTGCCCTCTAGGCAATACCAACATGATGTAACAATTCTTCCGATGCCCTCTCCCCTAGATAGACAACTCCACTTCCATAACGAGACTAGCATACCCCACATACCCATTAACAATTACATAGACAAATACATCGCCCGTGGGCGATCTTTCCTATATTCTTTCGAAGACTAAGGTCTAGCGATCTTAGCACAGCTTAGGTCGAGAGTAAATCAGCTCTTACCCCTATTTCCCTAAAATTCTCTTTTGATATATATGATGTATAATCTTATAAATTGAATTAATAAAGAATTAGAGGATAGACCTCTCGTTGTATAAAAAAAAAAAAAATCAATTTCTGACCCATGACTCACCCGACCCGGGTCAGAACACTAACTATCATGTGTAAAAGACTAATTTAGGGTTAGGGTTACGTTTTTTGATGCGGATATATATCAATAATGCAATTTATGTAGTATGTAGATCATTATATAAAATAACTTGGCTTTAATGGACCCCTAATATGTAATATACTGGTCGGGTTAGGGTTGAATATTGGTTGAATTTATGCATTATTACAGTATTAGCAGACCAAAGATCAGTTAAATATAAATTTTTATTTATGCAATATATAAATATATTGCACCCCGAAAGTTGGATTTAAGTATTATGCAGGGGTGCGGGATCTAGATTTATCCAAAAAAGAAAACAAACAAAAAACAAAAATGTAAGCAAACTAAATAAAAAAATAAACGAAGTCCAAATCTCCATTTCCTAAAGTAAGAGTTCATGATCTTGCAATTCAGAAATCGGTGAAGGTTTCGCAAAGTGCCAAAATAAAATAAATTAATAAAAATAAAACAAAAAAAAACAAAAACAAAAAACATAAAACAAAAAAATAAATGAAACAAAACCTTGCAAAAACTT
Organism: Gigaspora rosea; assembly: GCA_003550325.1. NCBI lineage: Eukaryota > Fungi > Glomeromycota > Glomeromycetes > Diversisporales > Gigasporaceae > Gigaspora > Gigaspora rosea. The sequence goes on from QKWP01000790.1 coordinate 163,148, forward strand.
GCAAAAACTTGCATTTTTAAAATTTAAAAATTGCTGAAAAAATTAGTTGTGTGTTTTTGCAAAGTATCGAAAGACTGAGTTGGTTTGCGCAAAGTGCTAAAAAGTCAATAGATTTCTTGCAAAGTGCCAGTGGTAAAGTGTAGAAATAAAATAAAAAAAAATTAAAAAATAAAAAAAATAAAAAAATAAAAAAACCAAAACGAAACTAAAAAAATAAAATGAATCCAAAAAAACAAAAGGAAAACAAAAAAACAATGTAAAATTGATAGAAGATCTAAATTATAAACAAAAAAAATAAACAAAGATCTAAACTAATCTTATAGTACAATTATCAAAAATCGTTGAAACATTTCAAAAATATTAGTCAAATGCGTTTTTGATATGATCCAGGTTACAGATCTACTTATCTAGCTTGATTTTCCAGTTCTAAAATATTTCGAAAGTATTTGAAATATTAAAAAGAAAAAAAAAAAAGAGAAAAAAAAAGAGAAAAAGAGTGAGAGGTGTAAAAGGAAAAGAGGGGTAAAAGGGAGAGAGAAATAAAAGGGAAAGGGGTAAAAAGGAGAAAGAGTAAAAATTGCGCAAAACATAGAGTTTTTTTTTTAAGTTTTTTTACACATTTTATGGAATATATATTTATGATCTATGGTAGCTTACAGATCAAATGGGTTTAAGAAATTTTGAACTTAGTTTTTTTTTTTTTTACTCAGTAATCCAGATTGAAATTTTCGTAATGGGTCAAAATACTTAATTATCGAAATATTTCAAAAATATTAGTCAAACATTGATTCAGGCTATAGATCTACTGATTCAGCTTGGTTTTCTAGTCCTAAAATATTTCGAAATAATTCAAAATATTTCAAAAATATTAGAACTAAAATATTTTAAAATATATTTTACTTATCTTGTGGTGCACAAGGTTTTTCGAAATATTTCGCAAAAATTGGAAAAATGCAAAAATTAAAATTAGTATAAAATGTTTTTTTATTTTCTTACACACTGCAAGAAAATTGTAAATTTATATAAAAATTTTACATAAGTTTACAATTTTCTTATGTACCATAAGAAAATCATAAATTTATATAAAAATTTTATATAAATTTATGATTTTCTTGCTTACTATAAGAAAATCATAAACTTACAAAAAATTTTACGTAAATTTATGATTTTCTTATACATCCAGTATTGGGCTCTAGACCAAAAGTCCACTTTACTAGACTTATAAACTGGACTACTGGACTTATAAATCCAGTGGATATTATAAGTCCAGTTCTAGTTCAATTTTACTAGACTTATAAGCAAGCCCAACACTGTACACATCGTAAGACTTATGCAATTTTACACTAAATATTATGTAAGTTTACGATTTTCTTATGTACTGTAAAAACTTACAAAAGTTTACACATATATATTTTTGCTGATGTATAATATTTAACTTCTATTCTTTTCTTCGAAAAATTATATTTGATACTGTTGCTAGTGTTGTACTATTTGTAAAAATATTTTCCAACAATTTCCTTCTAACCAAGCATCAAAGATTTGCATATTCTAGTACCTAGAGCAGATAACCAGGCAAGCAAACTAAAACAAATTCAGCTATTGTTAAAGACTTTTATCTTCACTTGGAATAATTGATTATAAATCTATTGCTATTGCTATTGCTTTTGGCTATATCTTGAATAAAGTTTTAGAATGAATAGTAAGTAATAGTTAAAGTTAATTAAGAATTATATAAAATTATACTTTCTATTTCAATACATTTCAAAATTGTAGCTTAAAGTCAAGATCATAAAAATATTGTTTAAACAAGTGTTACATAGTAATATTTGTTTTATATAAGATATAGTCTATATAAAAAATATATAAATATAAATTATATTTTTCTTTTTGATTCAAAAAATAAATATTTGGAGATACCGTAAAATCCGGACACGTGTACTCGGGTATTTCTATTTCTCAATTTAGTACTCGGGGTATCTCTATATGGGGTACACCATATTAAGACAATATGTTTTACTATATCTACCTGGAATGATATATATAGTATATATTATTTCTATGTACCTGGGTATAAATCACCAACTGGTGCTTCAAACTGGCAAGAGTACACCGCATGGGGTATATGTGTCTGGATTTTATAGTATATGAACATATATACGTACATATACATATAATTATATTAAAAATCATTATCGCACTACTGTAAAAACCTAGTATTATTCATGAATTCAAATTTTAAAAAATTCCAGATATAAGTTCTTATTAATAATATTTAAAAACTATATAAAATACTCTAGTATTTATAATAATTGAAATCAAATTTATTTAATTTGATTGGCTAATTTAATTGATACTATATAGCACCTGATTTTGTCTGATTCTCTTTCTATCCTAAAAAATCAGATAATAAATGTCTATACCTTTAGTATTATCATAAATTAAAATTAGGTAGGTTTTAAATAGTTATATATAAGCAAATTGCCTTCTTAACATTTTTAATTAATCCACCAAAATAGGTTTAGACTACAGTCGAACCTCCATAAATGCAACCTCCATAAATGCAATACTTCCTAAATGCATGTTTTTTCTATTCTGTAAAATGTTATTAGTGCTAAATGCACATTCTATATTCTGTAAATGCACGTTCTCTTAAATACTATTTTATATTATACTAATCTCTCTAAATGCATGTAGTCAATCAAATTTTAGTATTTAAGATAGGTTATACAGTTTGGGTAGAAGTTACACAAACTTGATAATCTAATTTTTAAAGCTACAATTTAATTGACTCTCTCTAAATACAAACCTCTCTAAATGCACATTGTAGGCTTGTCCCTATAAGTTGCATTTATGGAGGGTTGACTGTATTGTTTTTTGTATTTTTTAGATTTTTCGCTTTCTGCTTCACTGAAGATTATCAAATTTCTATAATTTGATTAACCACATATTATATGATTCTATTCTACTTTAGACAATCCCTATATTTAGTAATTAATATAATTTTAAATTAAAAATTGTATTTTTATATTTAGAAATATAGTTATCACTTGTTTATATTAATCTATTTGGGCTATCATTATATTCATATTAATATGAATTTATATTAAAGTTAATATATATGAGAGGATTTTAATATATATAAATTTATAAAAATTTGGTTTTGGCTTAGGTTGATATTAACTATGTTGATATTAATAAGGATCAACTGTAACTATCTTAAATTTTTATAAAATTTTAAAAAATTTTGGAATTATATAATTTGTTATGCTAAATAATTTTTGCTTATTTATGAGATTCAATTAGTTTAATAAAAAATTAATTTTTACTATATACAGTCAACTCTTTCTAATCTGAACTGCCAGGACTGCTTTTTTTTTACTATGTAAAAATTTGAAAAAGTTCAGTTTTCAAAAAGTTATATATGGCTTATCTGAACTTTATAATAAAATTTACAAATATTCTAGAAGATTTTGTCCAGTTTAAAGAGAGTTTAATAGTGTTTGGTTTAAAGAGGTTCGGATTAGAGAGAGGCGACTATATTATTATTTGTACAACAATAAAAACTAGCAAATATAGAAATCTAAAATTTTATTTAAACTTAATTATTTTAAAAACTGTAGTATAAAATTTTTTAAAATTTTTTTATTTAAAAAATATAGATTTAAAGAATTCATGATTTAATTTTTAGCTTAATATCATATATTTAGCTCTATATAAATTTTTAAAAGTGTCTACAATAATATGGTAGACCACTATATAAACTATTTAAATTTGAAATATATGCATTTATTTAGGTATAAAAAGCTTCATAATCTTAACAAACTTGTTAAATTAGATTATTTTCCTATTTTCAAATACAAATTCTGTAAATAAAAAATATAAGGGTGTATAAAGCCATAATATTATCTTTATAGTAATTATATTTTATTTTATATTTAGCTAGAGTGTTAAAAATTCAATTAGGGGCATACTATTTATTACGTAATATTTTTTACTTAGTAGCTGCTCTTATCCATGTATAGTGTGATCATTTTATATTATTTGGATTGTTTAATATAATATATAGACATGATCACATCTTTGACTATGTATCCATGATAAAAATTATATAATAAATAGCATGCCCCTTACTTACCTTTCTATAAATAATAAAATTATTAGCCTAAAAAATTTTATCTATCTGTTATTGTTAGAGATGCATTAGTCTGGTCCAGTCCAGTCCTGGTTTTAGTTAGACCATTACCAATAGAATCTTTGATCCAGTCTGTTCTCGGTCCTCAAACAGTCCTTTTAATTTATTGGTCAAAATGATGTAATTACTATTGTTAGATGTAAACAAATATTAGATGATCTGTATTATATTTGATTAAGCAATTTGATTGGGTGATATGAAGATCACTGTTTGTTTACAAGGATAAGTCCAGAACTGGTCCTTTTAACAGTCCTACGGTCCTTATTAGTCCCAGTTTGGAACCAGTCTGGACTGGTCTTTTTTAGAACCAAGTGTATCTCTAGTTATTGTATATGAAACTGCCAACTATGTAAAAATTTTACAATGAAATCAAAGTAATTTTATTCAATTTAATTGGATATATTGCATGTAATTAATCTAAAACTTAGATATAAAAGCAATCAGATATCAGAAAAAATAGATTATCAGATATTAAATATGAAGCAGGTGTAGTAGATTAATTTTTAACTAGTTATTAGTTTTGATAGGATCAGTTTTGAGAGAGTCAACTGTAGTAGTTATATTTTAGACCAAAGAATTTAAAAAACTTGTTAAAATTTTGAGTTTTAAATAAAATAAAATAAAATAATTTTAAATACATTTTGATTTTTAGATTCCAAAAGTAAAATTATATAGTAACTCTATTTTATTTTTATATATAATCCAAATAATCTAATTATTTATTTAAATATTTGGTTATTTAAATTTCAAGTAAATAATTAAGTAAATAATAAGTACAAAAGTATTAAAGTTTGAATAAATTTTACAAAAACAAAAGTAGTAATAGTAGCTTAATAAATAATTACTAACTGCAGATAGTGGTTTTCAAATTACTATAGTACTACCAAAATAAAAAAACCAGATCATCTAAGGGGAGTAACAAAAATCAGGTGATTTTTTAGGGGGGGAGGGGGTAAAAAAAAGTTAAAATTATATATAAGAACCTGACTATTTATATATTAAGGAAGAGGGAGTGGGGTAGACCTCTGATAAAAAATAATCAGGTGATTAATGACACTGCCCTAACCAGTATAGAGAATTAGATATCTAGAAATCTAGACAAGTATTATTGCTTAGTAGGTTTGAGATACAAATAAATACAAAGTACTATGAATATTTAGATATAAATTATTTAAGTATAAAACCTTGCAAAAATATAACTTGTATAAAATGTATAATCTAAAGTAACTGCTAAGTACTCTAAAATAAGTTATAATAAAAATCATATGCAGGCCTTGTTTAATATTAAAAAAATATACTGTATATATATATATAAACAAATCTAGTTCCAAACTCTAATTTAAGCAAAAAATATTTATTATGAACTCTTTTTAACAATTACTTGGACCAAATTTTTCTACTGAAAGAAACCAAAATTTTCTTGTAGAGAGTTGCTTGTACTTAAAGTATAGTAGGATACACAGGAATACTATTCTTACAAAGGTCAACTTTTGTTTTAGGGACATCTTTGTACTGTATATTTGGTATACAAGCCAAAAGTGTTTTCTTACAAGATAACTAGCAGAAGGTAGCACTTTTGTACAAGAAATTTTGGTAGTGTTTAAGGCTTTCTCTATCAATAAAGTACCTGTAGCAAAACAGTTCTTTTTTTTTTTTTTTTTTTTAAAAAAGGATTCCTCTTTTTTTTTTTTTTTTTTTTTTTTTTTTAAAGAAAGGTCTATCCTCTAATACTTTATTAGATTTATAAATTATACATATATATAATACATGTAGAAATATACTAATCTATTATAAAGTAGAGGTAAGAGCTACTTTACTCTTGACCTAATTCTTTACTAGAATGGTCGTAGACCTCTAGATTCTGAGTATGTAGTTAGGACAAAGATTGTTTGTGGCAATAAGTTTATCTATTGCGGTATTTATGCGGTTTGGGTTGGTGGGAGTGTTTTCAGCATCGTTGGAGATGGGAGTGAAGGGGAAGGAGTGACTACTTCTGTGTGTCGAGACATACGAGAAGGGATCCATATTTTCTTATAGATGAATTCGGCGATGTTGTGGTGGAGTAGGGGTGTTAGTTTGTTCTTCAGGTATAGAGAAGTAAAAGGGGCTAGTGTTCTTCTTGTGATTATCCCAAGCAGAATTTTCTTTGAGATATGTAATTCGAGATAGGATTAAACGAAGGTTTCAGGGTTTTCTAATGGTTTTTCTTCTTTCCTTGCGGTTTCAATTAAGATTCTTCTAAGTTCTGTTTTGAAGTTGAAAAGGTTAGAGATGCAGGTTAGTAGATAGGAGTAGTCTTCAGGTCCTGAGTAGCATCTTGGGCATAGGTAGTTTGGGTGGTTTTTAGGGTTACGAAGGTGTAGGAGGAGTGAAGTGGGTAATTCTTCCGCGAGTAGTTTCACTTTGAAGTTTTTCAAGTTGGATAGTGCCGGGTTGGTATATAGTGCTTTTGGTTTATCATTGTATGATATAGTCGCTAGGGTGGCATCCCAGTCGATATCGTCTAGGTGGTTTTCCCATAGATTTATTCTTTGTTAGTTATGTCATCGTATAAGGTTGGCAGTTTGGTGTATAAGTTTGATTGTTGATTTTAATGAGTGAGTGATAGCAAGGTCGTTCAAGAGAGGTGTATAGCGGTTGTATAGAAAATTCTGTGGGGTTGTATTAAGTTGGTGTGGAGGGAGAGTGTCGACTATAGTTAATTCTTTGTTGTATATGATGTTGATTTTCCTTTTGCCAATTATTGCTGCGGTCATGCGTAGTAGAAGAGGCCATTGTGTTTGATCTAGTCGTAAATGTTGTAAAAAGTGGGTATTAGTAGCTTGTGTTATAGTAGTATGTAGGGAGGAGTTATTAGTAGTTGTGGATAGTAGAAACTATAAAGGTTAGTAGGGTTAGGAGAGTGGTGATTTTTGAGGGCCAGGTGTTGTTGTAGCAGCTTATTATGGGCCCATCTGTTCCAATTCGACCAGTGGCGATAATTTTTTGTTGATTAGGCGATTGAAGTTTTTTTGAGATGGGATATATGTTAGGATTTTTTTCTTAAAATTGTTAGATACTAGTGTTTCCCATATTTCTGTTGGTGGTTCATTGAATGCCGTGAGGGGTCTTTGTATTCTAGTGAGTCGTGTGTCAGTTATTGTTGTTTTCTGTCGATGTAATTGTTGCAGTGATCGCTTGATATCTTTTATGTTTGCATGTATTGTAAGTTTACAATTGACTTGTAGATTATGAATATATTCTTTGTCTAATAGTAAGTAGCAAGATCGGTGTCGTGAGCTCCTGTTTGGGAGTGAACATCCCGCGCAGGCGTTTAGTATTTGGTTCCCTTGATATAGGAAGTGTTTGCCGTATATTGTTTTTTGATTTGGGTTAAAGATCCTAGCTATTTTACCATTGTGGGTTAGAACCCATTCTTTCTTTTTTGGTAACCAAGGAGGGGTTAGGAAGGGGTTTAAGTTGTTTATGTTTAAGGTAGGTGTTGCGGAGGAAGTAATTAGGTCTTGCATTAGATGGAACCACTTTGGTGTTCTTCCACGAGGTATTTTCCTAATGTTGTGGTAGAGGGTTATCCAATCAAGTAAGTTGTTGTTTGTCGAATCGAGGAATTGTTCTGTGCAATTTATATTATGACGATTTAGCATTTCTTTTAGGTGGGTACATTTAGGGTGTGTAAGTATGAGTGGGTTGAGGGAGGTTCCACGAAGTATGGTGGGTATAGGACAGTTGTTGAGTGGTCAGGTAAATTTTAAGTTTAGCTTGTGGATTGCTATTACTGATTGACCAGTGTGAGTTAGGTATTCTCGGTGTGTGAGGGTTGGCAGTTTCTCTAAGATTGATTTATCTGTATTTGCAGCGTTCTGTATTTGTTGGATACGGATTTTTATATATGAGTTATCAAAGTTGTGATGGTTTAGACCACGCTGTAGATTTGTTATGAGAGTAGTCAATTGCGCTTGTTCTATGTTGGTCACAGCATATATTGCATCGCAATTCAGAAAGGAGTTGGGTACACCTCGGGCTATTCTCGCTTTCGATCTGATGGTTTTTGTTATTGTTTTATTGATGGAGGTAAGTTGTGAAGGGTTTAGGTAAGAGGAGAGGATACGGTATTGAAATCTAGGTATGATGATGTGGTTGTAGATATAGGCGGCTTGTTTTTCAGTTATTTTAGCATAATGCAGTTTCCTTAGATTAGTTTTGATCTCTGATATTATGAGTTTTTGGAGATGGTTAGGGGTCTTGTTGGTCGTATACCAGGCGCCCAGGTATTTAAGAGGGATGTTTTTAGGGAGAGCAGTGATCGTTGTACCGTCAAAGCAGACAGATTGTGGGAAAAGCATGAAGTTAGTAATTAAAAAGGATTTGGAAGGATTGACTTTTATGTTGTTCAGTTTGTAAAAGCTGGTTGCAAGATCTAGGATTTCTGTGAGGGTTTGTTTATTAGGGGCGAGCCAGAGAGAGTCATCCATATATGCCATTACTGATGAATTGATTAGTTTAGGTAGGTTGGTCTGGATAATACTGGAATAACCAGTAAATTTCTTGTGGATGGTTGAGATAAGGGATCGTAATATATTTTCCATAGCAGGGGGAAGAAGGTTTCTCCCTGGTCAATTCTATCCATTACTGAGTAAGGTTCTGTGAAACCGAGGTCAGTAATAACTTGGTTGGTTCGGTTGGATAGTATGTAGACTAGGAGGTCGATTATTGTTTCCAGGATTTTTATTCGGCAAAGTGCTTTGGCTAGTGTGTCAATGTGGACCGAGTCGAAAGCTTTTGACATGTCCTGTGAAAGTGCCCAAATTTCCTTTTGATTGATGGAAGCATCCTCAAGAATTTGTGTCAATTGTGAAACCGGTGTTAGCGTAGATTGATGAGGAAGGGCCGCAAAGTTCATCGGAGAGAGTATCTCGCGCCTCATTATGGTTGAAGTTAATCTGGTAGTTAAAATTTTTGTAAAGCATTTCCGGGTGTGATCGATTAACGTGATGGGTTGCGTGGTGCTGAGATTGTATTTGTACTCTGGTTTTTTTGGTATTGGCCAAATATTCGCTTTTAGCCATTGTTGCAGTACCTGTTTTAGACGTATGCAGTTGTTAAAGATTTTTAGTAGAGGTGATAGTGTTAGGTCAGAGAGTTGCTGTAGAATTTCATTAGAAATGGCCAGCGGTCCATGCTTTATTTTTAGGAGCATTGTTTATGGTTTCTTTTAATTCATCGAGTGTAATGGTATCCATTAGGCTGTCGTAGATTGAGGGGTTGATCTCAGCTATGGGTGAGTAGGCTTCTTCCCAGTCCTTTTCCCATTGCGAGTTTTGTGGGTTTGATTCTGTCCAAGTTTTGAAATGTGATCTGACATGTGTTTTTATTTCAGCTTTGTCGATTAGGATTCGATCAGGGAGGATTATTTTGTCTGTGCGCACTGGTTCTGGTCTTCGTTTCAGGATGCTGTCAAGCATTCTGGTCATATTTTCTTTGAAGTCATTATAACGTCTATTGATGTAGTAGTCAATTTTTTTGCTTTGTTCTTGCGATTTTTCTAGATTACGGGCGGTCCAAATTGTATGATGGATTTGTTTTAATTTGAGAATAGTTGTCGATGAGGAATTTAGGTCTAATTGAGTAATAGGGGTGATTTCCAACTCGGCGAGGGTAGATGCGATATGTAGGAATTTTTACAAGTTTTCAAGCAGCAGGTGGAGGATTCGGTGGCTAGTAAGCGTAAACATTTGTTCATAGACTTCAGTGCTAGATGTAGGTTGGTTGCTTTTAGTGATAGGGCAAAGAACTTTTTGCCTGGTATAAGTATATGGGACATGCTTGTTGAGCATCCTTTTAATTGTTGACGACCAAATATTCCAGGTCTTGTTTAATTGTTGGGTATCCCAAGTTAGGTCTTCTACGGGTAAGGCTTGTGAAAGTAATAAGTCAATTTCAGCAGAAAAGTTTTCCCAGTCTTCCCTTGTCATTTTATTATATTGGTACATTTTTCGTTTCTTTTTTTTGTTTCGCTGGGTTTTTTGTTTGCAAATTTCTATATGCCAGGTTGTGGAAATAATTTTGTGATCACTATCAGATATATAGTCAGCAGCAGTAATGGTTGGTTCATCTATGTTCTGAATTAGATCCGAGTTGAACCAAATGTCATCGATCTGGCTGGAAGTATTCGGTCCTACCCAGGTAGGTTCCGTAATATTGTAGAAAGATAGTAGGCTGACTGCGTGTATTGCATTAAGGTTATTAAAGAGTGGGAATTTCTTGTCCCTAAACTGGTTGGCATTTAGGTCGCCAAGGAGGATCGTGTTCCAGTTCTTGTTTTTCGCTTTCAAGAACCAAGCGGATACTTTCTCTTGAGTTCGTTTGTTGAGTTGAGAGTGGCTGGTGCTAGATGGCAAGTAAGTTGAAATTATATGAGTTTTGTTATTTGGGAAGAAGAAGTCGATATAGATTGCCGTGCCTGGTAGGGTTTTGATGTCGTGGACGTAGGGTTGGAGTTGATTGTGGACCATGAGCGCTGTACCCAGGCCAGGTCCAGAGTGAGGTTGTGAGTCATTTACATAATTGGAAGTATAAAAGAAATATATTGGGTTAGTCAAGTTCTTGGTTCTTGAGTCAGTTAATTTAGTTTCGGTCAATGAGATTATAAAGGTTGGCCTCCATGCAGTAATCTATCCAGCTTTGTGCTTCTTCTAGTCTAGAAAGGCCTCGTATATTGTGGGTGGCAATGTTGAGTCCAGTGTCAATAGATTGTGAGAGGAGTTTTTTAGCCTGTGGATTTGTTATAGTTAGTGTGCAGTTTATGTTTTCGTCACTTATGGGAGGGGGGTATGTATTTGAGAAAGATGGTTGCAGAGTTTGTTGTAAATCGGCGGTAAGGTGTGTAGGAGAAGGAGATTCTCTGTAAGTAGTATTTGTGCTCATTTGGATAGTGAGTAATTGTCGAACATGTTCCAGCTTGGTGGTGGGAGATCTGGTACGTGGATGAATGACGTAGTGAAGCTGCGGAAACGGAAGTGTTTGCGCAAGGTTTCGATCATAGTTTGGATATTATTGTATTCCCTGATGGGGAGTTGTAAGTGTTTGCATTCCTCAATCTGGGCGATGGCCACGATTGCCTTTTCTAAGTTAGTTGGTAGGTTGGGTCTTCTGTCTATGTTGTCTATAATTTCAATCCAATTTTCTGGTATACGATGGAAGTAGTAGTGTGAGCGTAGTTGTCTGGAGGTTTCGACCAGCGACTTTGAGAACCTAATTGGAATGGTTAAGTTCACTTTGTCTTTGTCAACCAGGTTGTGGTCTTTAGATAGGTTGGGTAGATCTGTTGGGTTTGCAATCATGTAGTGTAGTGGAATGGGCCAGTTGAATTTGTAATTTCCTTCGATCTCTTTGATGAATTCTTTGGCTAATCCATCATCAGTGATCGGGAAGGTGTATTTTAGTTGTGTTTTGACTCGGTATGGGTCTGCAGACAAGTTCGGTTTTTGTACGAAGAAGTCATTGGGAATGCGTTTGAAAGAGTAGTGTTCTCTCAATTTTTTGACCAAGTTACGTAGTTCAATGTTGTCTTTGGGGTCACATGGGAAAAGATGTCTGACTGCGGAGTTCAGTGCCTGTATAGTTGTAGGTAGTTTTTCTTTTTCTGCAGGAAGTTGAAAAAATTTTGCATGGATCCGTTCGAAACTGTAGTATACTTTTAATTTTTGGCGATATTTTCCTAGACATTTGAGCGTTTCCCAGTCTGTGATAGGAAACAGGTTATGGACCGAAGGGTGTAGTTCTTCGATATCATAAGGTAAGGGTATAATGGAATATTCGAAGTAGGTCTCTGGGAGTTGTTCGAACTTGTATACCTTGCGTAAGGATGTTAGAATAGCTCTGGTGTTTCTTCTATCTGCTAATTGAAGTGAGTATGGTAGTGCAGCGAGTATTTCCTCATCTATATCTTGGGGTGAGTTGGGAGTGGTAATAGCAGGTCCTCATGCGATGAGTAAAGGCAAGTACGGGTTTGTTCGAACGTAAGTTTGGGTGAGATTTTTGCCAAGTTTAAACAGTAGTAGATGTGTCTAGCACAGTTATGGGGTCTGAGCAATAAGAAGTCAAGGTTGCATAAGTAGTCGACTGCTAATTTAATTTTCAATTTCTTGTAAATCTGTTGGCGGTTTACTTTGTTGACGAATCGTACATCATTGTGGCATTGAAATTTCTCTAGTGCCATTTCGAATAGTGAATCAAATTCTTTTTGGTGTGCTGGTGCTGCATTTTTGTTTCTAGTAAATGATCTAAAGAAGGCAGTGTCCATGTATTGGATCTTTTGGTTAATAGCGGTCGGGATGTTGAATCGAGTGGGTATTGAGCGTAGTTTGTGTGACAGAAATTGTTCTAATTTTTCGGGTGAGTCAAAGGCCTCAATGATCGTTTCATAGTTCCATGAGTTGCTGTCAAATATGAGATCACGACGTCTAGCTGTAATCTTTAAGGTTTCTGTAACCCAATCTGTTTTTGATCCTTTTGGTCGGGCATGTGCTCGGCTGTAGAGTTTCTGGGGTACGTCGGGTTCAATAGTGGCATTGGATTCGGTCTCCATGGCGTCTGGGTCGATCGGATTAGTTAAGGAGTCGGGGAGAATCTATTGATTTTGCTGTTCAGGTAGGTCAGCCCATGGGTTGGGGTTGGTGGGTGGTTCGGCATGATCAGGTATGGGAATCAGGGACCCAGAAAAATTTGGAAATAAATTTTTCCAAATTTTTCCAAATTTTTGACCTAAATCTTGATATTTCCAAATTTTTGTGTTTTTTTGGCAATTTTTAAAAAACATGTGATCTCTGGCCAATAAAAATGTGACAATGAAGTATTTGGGAACCCAGAAAATTGTGGGCCCAAAATTTTAGATAAAGTCTGGTCGGAAGATTTAGGAATTGTGGTATGTGTCTGTCCGAGAAGTTTTGGAATTGAAATAAAATTTTTCACTTGTCCCAGTTACGCAAAAATTGGGATATTTGATTGGTCAACAGTGCTTTTCTGATGAAAAATAATCCAAATATTTCCAAATATTCAAATTTTTTATCCAAATTTTATAGTATGTAATTTATTCTTTTGGTATCTAAAAAATGACTATTTCCAAATATTTACCGTTATCCAAATAAATTTTTGCAATTTGATATCCAAATTTTTCCGGGTCCCTGGTGGGAATATTCCCAGGCAACTGGTCCAGAGTGTTTACATTAGGTAGCGTGGGAATCGAATCGGTCTGCATGATCATCAAATTTTCTACGCTTATTGTTGTGTTTTGATGTGGTGATGTCATCGATGGATTTGTTGGGGGTAAACTAGAATCGCCACTTTTGAGCAAAAATTCGGGAGTGGGAGGGATGGTGTTGGGAGAGGGCTGGTATTGGGTCTTGACACGTTTAGCAGAAGGACCTGTAGGTGCGTCTATTGCCTCTTTGACGTTAGCATGGATCTCGTCAAACGAAGTTAAAGAAGTTTGTTGAATGTCTTCCATAGAATTTTCTGTCGGTCGTTGGCCAGAAGCCATCGTAAAGAAGTGCAAGAACACACAGAGTGTGGTAAAAAGGCCATCTCCCTTTCTTTTAGTTATTTTGAACGGCAACTAAACAGGAACTGGGGTTTAGGTATTGAATTAGGCCCCAAGGCCTATAATTAAGCAAGCGTTGTTTGTTTTTCTATGTATTTTGTGTTGTTTCCCTAAGCTCTGAATTTGGTTTAGTGATCTACAGGAAAGAGTTTTTTTGTTTTTTTTTTCTTTTTTCACAAGAAATAAGTTCTTTGAACATACTTTCTTTAAATTTGATACAAGTGACTCTTTTCTAATTTTTACTCTACTTTCTTTTTCTTAAAATTTTTCTGAAAAAGTAGGTGAAATAGCTTACTCCTGTCAAAAGATCAACATTGTTTATAGTTTCCATTTTTGAACAGACTCAGTAGAATGCAACCACATGTTTGTTTTGGCACAACAAGCTGCTACCCCATGTAACAAGAATTTTATATCTAAGGTTAAAGAGATATTTGAAGATAAAACAGATAGTTAAAAAGGAAAGTTAATGTTAAGGCAAAGCTTTACAATAGAGATATACAATTGTTGCATTTGTTATATATTTTTTTATGCTTGACGTGGTATATAATAGTATACTTATTGTAGTTTGTTTTCTTTTTTTCCTGCCTTTTTCTTCTTTTTCTCTATTTTTGTTTTTTGTTCATTTTGTATTTACATAGGTTTTGTAGTACTTTCATATTTATTATCTCCTCTTTTATTTCTTGTTATTTGTTTTTTCTTAGTTAGTTGGAATTTTGAATCCTTCTGCTTGAGAAGCTAGGAGAAGAAGGTTTAGAAAAAAAAGTAGACAATCATGATAAGTTAGGAGTAAATGCCAATCAGTGATATAATAATTACTTTGTGCAGAATAATTAGTATAGAGATAAAGTTTACTATAGCAGAGCAAACATGAGTATAGTCACAAAGAGCCAGGTTAGTCAGTATTTGAGAATTAGGAAGGCTCTAGCCATAATTCATAAATCCGTAGAGATAATTATGTTATCCTAATAAAATACTGCATGATTGCCAAATTAAAAATATATATATATATATATATTTATTCAATTTAAAAAATTTTGGTATAACTTCTATCTTAGTAGGCATTGCAATTACCAAGCTAATCTAATAAAAATTTTGTATTTGAATTCTATTGTACAATCATACGAGTCTGGTTTAGAAAAAGCAATTTGAGAATTTGAAAATTCTCCGATTTATTATTTTATTATTAACAATAAGTGCCGTGCCGATACATGGGTGTCTAAGTTACTCCTCTTAATAAAAAATTATTTCAACAAAACCCATGTATAGCCGTGCCCTACCCTTTATTTATCAATCGTTGATATTTAAGGATTTTCAACTCATGGTCGTAATACAAATAATGGCCTAAAATGTATTTGCGTCATATAAATATGAATTAGTAACGTAACAAACTTTAACTCACGATATTGCATTTAAACAATTCATCAAATAACGTTATTTTATAACTTAATTAACAGTTGATAGGAGCCCTAAAAAAAAAGTTGATAAAGAGCAAGCAAAGTATATATAACATCAGCCTTCTAATTTTTCCGTTTTTAGAGTTTTATAAAGTAGATATGGAACTACGAAATCGTCAGGTGGATGGTATTAGCGATTACGAATATGGTGACAGTGATGATGATCTGTATGTTAGTTTTGGTAAGATGATCTGTAATTTATCTTTCAATTGTTCTGTTTTTAAAACTGCAATTAACTTATTTTATCATTTTCGCTGCCCATTTTTTTTCAAATTGGTATTTTTAAACAGCAACACCGTCATCCCGTAATTCTTCTTCAATTCACAACAATATTGACACTACCGTTATGGCTGCCGGATCTCTCTTAGAAAGTGTTAAACAATCGGATAATTGCGTTTTCATTGAGATAGCTCAAATTGTTATACAACCTTTAGATATTCAATTATCCACTCAGAAATTACAGGACAAGGCTAAGACAAACTTAGGTCTGGTTTTTAGGAAACCGAGTCAAATTTGTATTGTTATGGTCGATGAAAATAAAGAAATTGCATTTGAATTGGATCAAGTGGCAAAGTTTCGGTTTAGTGATGTGACAGGTCAAAAGGAGATATTACTAGATATGAAAAAAGGATTTAAGAAATACGTGAGCGAATAAACGATAGTTTGAGAATTTGAGAATTAAATATTCTTTTAGATAATTATTATTGTTATTTTTTTTCTTTATATTATTATTGGATATCCACAGTTTTACGAATTTCCTCTTAAAAGCCTTGATGATAGGCTTCAAATTCCCTCTGATCCAAGTCGTGGAAAGCTGGATGATGCAACTACTATTAAATTCAAAATATGTAAAGACGTTGATAACAATTTAATAGTTAAGTTGATCAACCATGTTAAACGTTGGAAATCGACTAATGTAAAGGTACTTTTGACTCTCTAATTCTTACCTGAAATGTCATTTATTTATTTCTATTTGCCTATTAGTTTTGAATGTGCTTTATTCTTAATTTCTGTAGCAATTACCACAAAACAATGTAGAGAATTTACAACATTCCAAAGATAATATAGTAAACAAAGAGGTAAGATTTGCTTTAAATAACATATATTGTAGAACTTTATGAAATTTATTCTTATGATTGTTATTGTGCTTAATAACTATTAGGTAAAGAAGAAAGGGTCATTCATCAAACCTGTTCAAGATGACCATTGTGATAAGCAAACGATACGACCCAATATTGGAATAACTGCACTTGATAACGATGTAAATGATGGATATCAAACTCACAATAAAAGTCATGTAAATGATGATATTACTGATTGGATAAATGAAAATAAAGAAAAGTGGACAAATGATGATATTAGTCAAGCTTCTAGTTCCACGAATACTGTTCAACCCGAAAAAGGAAATGCATTAAAGACTTCCAGAAATTCTCACAACGATTCAGAGGTACTTTAACCGATTTTCAAATCTTATCACCTTCTTCAATTCTCTTGATTACATAATTTATTCTCGTTATCCACGATCCAGCTTCACATCACATGTATGTTTATAACCAAAAAATACGCACTTTTCGTTCCATTCAATATTATTCTTAAAAATTTAACTGCACTTATCGAAGACCGGTACAATGTTAAAATTTCCATGGATAGATTATATTATTCAAATCATGTTGGGGAAAAGATCAGTCTGATCGATGAAGAAGATTGGGATGTTGCAAAAAAGGAAGCAATGAATGCCCAAACTTTCAGGATCAGCCTGGTTATAGAATAGAAATATAAATTTCAGAAATAAACTTGCACTATATAAACTGTTTAAACTTCTGCATATGTAATTACGATTGTTTTCACAATGTGATATATGCTTTACGATAATTTAGATTTAATATATGATGCTTTAATATCGCATCAAAAATTTTTCAAATTCATGACTACTTTTTTTGGAATTTACTGTGCTTTATTAGCTTATTAGTGTTTGTTTGAAAGCATGACTATAAAACAGACTAAAAAAAAATATTAAAAAACCCTTATCCAAATTGTGTCATTATTCTGACCGTGATAGAAATTCAGAAATAATTTATATCAGACATCAATTTAACAGATAGCTTTTCAAAAACAGATACTAGCAGAATTTGAACTTTCAATCTGCTACTTGAGTGACTACTTAACTACTAAGTTACTACACTTTTATAAAAAATTTTTATTTAAAAGTCAAAGTATATAATTTTATAATAAAATTTTAAGTTATTAAAGTTTTTTTAATTTTTTATTGCTTTGTTTTGGTTATATAAGATTTGATAATTTGATTGGGTTTATACAACTAGATATGTAATATTAGAATAATAATTAGCAATAATCTAATTTAATATTCTAATTAAAATTTTATATTAGATTTGTTTTATTCAATAAGTTAATAAATTGTTTTTCTTTTTATTAAATACTATAATATCCAAATTTTGTTTTTTGCCAAAAAAAAAGATACTTTGCAAAAATTTTTGATATATTTGTTTTTAAAATAACTTAATTTTAATTTTAAAATTAAAGCAAATAGAATATTAGTTACTTTATATAATTTGTATTATACTATAAAATAAATAAACTTGTAATAATATTAGTACCTTGGATATCTCTAATATATATCATAATTGCATTTTGTCAAAAATAATTCTAATTTGCTAAAGACTAAAAATCTACTATTTTTTAAATAACTTTGAATTTAGCAATCGAAATTAAATTAACTTTTTTTTTTTGAATATGCCTTATAAGAGCTTTTTTTTTAAAAAAAGTTTATTAAATTTGGACTATTGGATATTAAGATAATTACAAAAAACTATTTTTTATTTTCTAAAATATAACTTCTGTACTAAATATTTGGAGTCCTACAGTATAGTATTTAACAAAACTTTTTAAAAAAACATTAATATAATGAAGATATTTGAATATTGAACTGAGGCTTAAACCTAAACATATTTTTGTAACTAAAAAATTATTGTAAAATATATATCTAAATACTATTTATTGATTTTTTGTTATAATTTTAATATTAACTCAATATTATATCTTTTTACTAGAATTTTTTTTGATCAAATTATAAAAGTCTTTAGCTAGTTGATTCAAATTAAGTTTTGAGTTAAGATTTGGATCTATATTATTAAAGTTAAAAAATAAATGTTTTAATTTTTAATTATATACTATAACTTATAGAATAAATATATGCAACACACCCTGTGATATGCTAATTCATTGCATACATACAGTTTGTAGATCTGTGTAACAAATGTTCTATATCAAAAATTTAAATTAATATAAGGTTAGGGTAAGGGTTAGTGTTAGAAGTTGGAGTAAATGATGGTATATACCAAAATTTTGCATGGAATTTTTTTTTGTTAGAGCCTGAAAGATGGTTATATAGATGCAATTTTTTGATATTACAAATTTTAGAAAAATTTCTTTTATTTTGTTACACAAATAAATTTTGCACATTACCCAATTTAATTGGTAGATTGTTGGGGTGCGATATACAAGCACATCGCAGGGTGCGATGCCTAATTAAGTCCTAACTTATATATAGTTTAAATATTTAATAACATTTACTATAATCTAATATTTATTATAATTTTTAACAGTTATTATAAACTATATTAAAAATTAATTTTTTTAAATAATCAAAAAAGAACTTGTTATTTATACCTCTTATTAAAAATAAAATTTTTTTAAAACTTCAAGTAAAGATATCTGAATTTAGTCAGATAGTTGTCAATATATCTTCTCAAATTAGAAAAAAATCAAACTATTTAATAAAAACTATATCAAAGTTTTCTAAAACTTTAAGCAAAGATACCTAACAATTATCTAATCAAATTTAATAATTTTTTTATTTATTCTATAAATTTATAGAATTTAATAAAAAAAGTTATTAAATTGGTCAAATACAGTCACCTCTCTCTAATCCAAACCTCTCTAAACTAAACACTATTAAACTCTCTTTAAACTAAACAAAATCTCCTAGAACATTTGTAAATTTTATTATAAAGTTCGGATAAGCTATATATAACTTTTTGAAAACTAAACTTTTCCAAATTTTTACATAGTAAAAAAAAGCAGTCCCAGCAGTAGGCTTCCACAAGGGCCGGGTAGGGCCGGGTACTAGCAATACCCTAACCCTACCCACCTATAAAAGGGCTCAACTATCCAGGCCCTACCCTTGCCCTAGGGTTCAGAATCCAGTACCCGTACCCGCCCAGTGTACTTTCCGAACTACCCAAAAAGATACCTGCAAAGATACCCGCAAGTAAATTATAAACTAACTTGTTAAAAACTAATACAAAATCAAAAATTATGGTTCACATCTTTTGTAAAGCACTATAATAAACTGAATTTCTTTGTTAGTAGTGAGCATAAACTTTTTCTATACCGGTTTGTATAATCTCTGCAGATTATGATTTAAAGTAAAATCAGACGATTTTCTGATTTTCAGCATCAGCAAATTTATAATAGCGTAATTTTACGTAAAATCTTACGAACTATAATATAAGCAAAATATTACGTAATATATTTCGAAATATTTCGAAATATCAAATTTTCGAAATATTACGAAAGTAATTTCGAAATATTTCGAAATATATTACGAAATATTTCGAACCCTTTCAAAATATTTTAGGACTAGGAAACCAAGCTAGATCAGTAGATCTGTAACCTGGATCGCGCATTAGATTAATTTTTCGAAATAGTTCGAAATAGTTTTATGATGTTCAAATTCTGTACTACAAGATCAGATTAGATCTTTTGTTTATAATTAAATCTTCTATTTTGTTTTTTTTCACTTTTTTGTTTTTTTGTTTCGTTCGTTTTTTTTGTTTTCGTTTGTTTTTTTTTTGTTTTTTTGTTTCGTTCGTTTTTTTTGTTTTCGTTTGTTTTTTTTACATTTTTTTTTATTTATTTATTTTTTAATTTTTTTATTATTTCGGCACTTTACAAGAAAAACACCCAACTTTTCGAAACCTTGTGCAAACCAACTACGACTTCCGACACTTTCAAGAACAAACCTCTAGCAATTTCTAAACTTTCAAAAATGCTTCTTTAGAGAAATGGGCGCAAGTTTTCGCAAGTTTTTACAAGTTTTTGCAAGTTTTTGCAAGTTCTTGCAAGGTTTCGTTTCATTTATTTTTTNGTTTTTGTTCAAGTTTTTACATTTTATGTTTTTACAGGCACACTTTGAGGTCAGAACTATTAACCATTTATAGAACTGAGCAAATTCACCAATTCACTATTTCACCAATTCACTGTTTCACCAACTCACCAATTCACCATTTCACCAATTCACCAATTCACCATTTCACCAATTCAATTCACCATTTCACCAATTCAACAATTCACCAATTCACCAATTTCACCAATTTTACCAATTCACCAATTCACCAATTTCACCAATTTCACCATTTCACCAAAATAAAATTTTGGTGTAATTCTGGTGAAACTATTTCACCATTTCATCTGGTGAAATGGTTTAATTTCACCAGCATCTATAGTGTAGAGCTAGTATTATGTAACGAAGTGCGAAAGTAGTTTAAAATATTACTATTTTTCAGTTTCGTTTTTTTTGTTATTTTTTTTACTTCTCTACTATTTTTAGGAAATAGTGAATATAAGCGAATATAAGTATGTAGAGCTAGTATTATTCGATGAAAAGCGAAAGTAGTTTACAATATTATTATTTTTTCGTTTTCGTTTTTTTGTTATTTTTTTTACTTTTCTACTATTTTTGAAAGTAGCGAATATAAGCGAATATCATAGTTAAAACGAAGAAAAATAATAGCTAACTGCGGAGTAAGGAAATAAGTATTTAAAGCTAATATTATGCGACGAAGTGTGAATATAGTTTAAAAAATATATCTATTTTTTGGTTTCGTTTTTTTCGTTATTTTTTTTCGGTTTCAGTTTTTTTTGGTTTTATTTTTTTTGTCTTTTTTTTCATTTTTTTTGCAAAGAATGTGTAATAACATATAATAAAATATATTTAATTTAAAATGTATAATAATAATAAGGGGAGTAACAAAAATCAGGTGATTTTTTAGGGGGGAGGGGGGTAAAAAAAGTTAAAATTATATATAAGAACCCGACTATTTATATATTAAGGAAGAGGGAAGGGGGGTAGGCCTTTGATAAAAAATAATCAGGTGATTAATGATACTGCCCTAAATAAAAAAATATAAAAATTTTATATTAAAATGCAAAACCTTGCGAAAACTTGCGAAAACCTATAAAATGTTTAAAATAATAGTATTAATTAACTGATTATTACCAATTACTATTTTTATCGATAGTCCTCATCAGGGGGTATTTAAATGCACATTGTTGTGATTTATTTTGATTATTGTGATGTAATATTGCGTAATTTTTTACGTATGTATTTCGTAATATTCCGTAATTGAAAATTGCGAAATATTTCGCGTCGATTCGTAATTCTTGCGCAAGTTTTCGGGCCGTAATAACTTACGTAAGATTACATTTATATAATTCGCTGATGCAGAGAACTTCAAATATTTTCGAATACATAGAGATATGTTATAAATATTATTGATTAAATATATTTCCTTTAATCATTATCACAAAAATCATAGATGCACACTTTTTTGCAGACCGCAATAATATTTTTATGCCTTCAGCATTGTACAATCAGATTTTAAGTGCATTGTCCCAGAAAATAAAAAAACAATATGCTTAAAGAACTGGATAAAATTCACCACCCAAATTTATTTCAATATATTTTAATGAGCATTGTCCCATTATTTAAAAACATCGCTGTCCATGAAATCTTCCATTGCTTTGTACATAGTATTATTAGCTTTAAATGTTCTAGTATAATATTATGAAAGAAGTCGCAGCAATATTATTATCTTGACTTACTATGGCTTTTAATAGCCTTCTATTTTTCTTCACACTGCCAGCTTAGTGCGTTGGTAGCTTAGTATGCTAGTAATTAGCATTGGTAATTAGTGTGTGCATTGGTAATTAGCGCGTTGGTAATAGTGCGTTAGTATTTAATGTGTTGGTAATTAGTATTAGTTTGTTGGTAATTAGTGCGTTGATATTAGTGCATTGGTAATTAGTGCGTTGATAGTTGGTGCGTTAGTGATTAGTGCATACGTAGTTAAAGACATTCGCGTTATTATTTATGATTAAACCAAAGAAAAAAAAGCCAATTTATATATATAGATAATCTAATGTGTAACATTCGATATCGGTATAGAACCTGAATTCTGATTGGGTTGTTTTAGTATTGGGTATTCATAGGTACAAGAGTAGAATACGTTGCTTCTTTAACTATACAAGAGCTTAATACTCTGAGCAATGCCTGAAAATTAATACTCTAACCTGATCTGTATAGTACCACCCTCAGGGTACTCACGGGTAGCCCAAAGCCTAGGACTTAGTGACGTTGAGCCCTTACCCTTACCCTAGGGCCCAAAAATTAATACCCTCACCCAGTCTGTGTAGTACTACTCTCAGGGTACCTGTAGGTAGCCCGAGCCCTTGCGGAAGCCTACCCAGCAGTGAAAGTTGACTGTAGTTGTAAAATATCTTCATTCAAAGTTTTAAAAAACCTTGGCTTAGCTTTTATTTTAATAAATATTTTATTTTAAATGAAGATTTCTTGACAATGATCTAATTAAATTTGATGAACTTTTATTTTAATTCTATAAATTTATAGAATTCAAATAATTAAATTTAGTCAGATGATTGTCAAGGTATCTTTGCTCAAATTAAAAAAAAATTAAAATGTCTAACAAAAATAAATACTATGCTAATGTTTTTTTAAGCTTTGAATAAGATATCTTAACAACTATCTAACCAAATTTGATGAACTTTTTTATTTGAATTTTATAAATTTATAGAATTTAAAATAAAAAAATTTATCATATTTAATCAGATAATATCAAGATCTTTATTCAAGTTTTAAAAAACTTTAGTTTAATAAATATTTTGATTTTTCTTTAACTTTGAGTAAAGATATATTGATAACCATTTGACTAAATTCAATAAACTTTTTGTTATTTGAATTCTATAAATTTATAGAATTAAAATAAAAAAGTCCTTTTGCAAAATTAGCATTTGGCCTATAACATGGATCAAATACAGTACTTTAACAAACAATATTTTGATTATTCAAATCTAGATAAGTCTTGACCATTCTAGTAGGTTTAGATCGCAAATAAATTAGTCTGATTTCTATTCTTGCATGTAATTTATATATATTTGTTTTTGTACAATTTAAGTTGTTAATATACTATTTATATAAATTATTCAATAAAGATACAAACAAGACCTTACCTTAAAAAAAATAAAAAAATAAAAAAGTTTACCATATCCAATTTAATTAGATAGCTATCAAGAAATCTTTACCAAAGTTAAAAAAAATAAAAATATTTATCTAATTAATAGCTATTTTTATAACTTTGAATAAAGATATTTTAACAACTATTTGACCAAATTCAATAAATTTTTTATTTTAATTTTATATATTTATATAATTCAATAAAAAAGTTTATCAAATTTGATTAAATAATTATTAAAATATTTTTACTCAAAGTTTAAAAAAAAACTTTGGTACAGCTTTGATTTTAATAAATATTTTGATTTTTTTTAAAGGTAGGATGAACATAAATCATTTTTTATATAGAGTACATTTATTCCTCACCCGGGTGGGATTTGATATTCCTCACCCACATTATGCTATCTCAAAATTTTACTAGGGTAACTCCTGTCGAGTTATTAACAAAAAATGCTCCTCTCGTGATTATATCTTAAATTTAACTCTAATCCTAACCCTAACTCTAACCTAATCCTAACTCTAACCCTAACCCTAATATAACTAGAATTTTATTTTTATTTGAGAAAGGGGGTGAATAATTCACCTGGGTGATAAATAAATTATTTCTTTTATATAATCTATATAGTATATTAGATTTTTATATAGTAAATAAAAAAATGCTTCTGATAAATGTTTTTAAGATCTTGATCAATTTGTATAAAATTTATATAATAGAAAGTTTTAAATAGTTTGTTTATAATAATGAAGTTTGCAATATCCATTACTTTAAAAAAAATCAACTTTATATATAATTAAATTTTTGTAGGATAATATATAATTTTTGTAGGATGTACAAAAATTAATTGGTCAAATTATATGATTTTATATGTAAATCATATAATATCATATAAATTGGTTATACAAAGTAGTGAATTGACTCGACAAAAACATCGTTGATCGATGATTGATTAAAAAAAATTTTAAATGATCGATCAAAAATCAATTATGTATATTTAATTGAGTATAATCGATATATAATTTATAAGCTCGAGCATATATAATCGATCAATCATTGGATCAATCATTGATCGATAAAAATTAGGTAGCTGTATAACCTTCGTAGGCATCTTATTTTACAATTAGACTTCCCTGCTTTGCATACTCAAAAACCATCATGTAAGTGTTTACAGACAAACATTAGGGCTGTGGAATTCTAATACTTTTATTTCTCCTCTTTTTCTTAGTTAATGGGTATCCGTATGCTATACTAAATTTAGTACAATGTACTAAATTTAGTATAGTTTTAAAAGCTAAATTTTAAAAAATTTTTATTATTAACTTTAAATTAAATTTATATAATATATAATCCTATATCTATATTTGATTTTAGTAGATTTAAAATTTTGTTAACTTATCAAAAGTTATATTAGTAAGTTTAAAACTTAATTTAGTACTAAAAATAACCAAAAAATAACCAAAAAATAATTAAAAATTACTAAATTTTAAATAGTAAAAATTTTATTTGATTAAATTCTTTTAAAATATTAGTAGAAGTTGTAAGCTTAGTTTTTCTGATTCTAAAGATAATAAAATCATTAAAATTGGTTTGGTATATAAAAAGTTATAAGTAATTTAATTTGATCAATTTTTTATAATATTTTACTATGTTTTTACTATGTTTTACTATAAAAAATTAACTATTTTTAGGCTTGTATCACTTTAAAACAGGTTTATTTAAACTACTTTAAAAAATTATTATTTATTTTTTTTAATTATTCTAAAGTCAAGACTAGATCTAAAATAATTTAAAAATTTTATTTTTTTTTATTTTCTTATAAATTTTTATATAATATAATTTTTTTAATCGATGATCCGCCACAAATTGATAGTGTGATCATAGTGTAATGTGATGCAGATCCTTACTATTTGTTGATATGTAAATCCTAAAATGTAGAAATTTTTTTGCCCACCCAAGGTAAACTTTTTTTCTTACTAAGTTAAGGAGTCATGTCTACTAAATGAAAATTGTAAAGCTCATCGAGACGAGTTTAATGGTAGTTAGATCATTGAAATCGGCCAAGTAGATGATGAGATACCTTCGAAAAACGATTGGCCGACTATATGTAAACAATAGGTTTGTTTACACAAAATTTTATATAGTCAACCAATCGTTTTTTGAAGATATCTTATTATCTACTGGTCCGATTTCGATGATATAACTACCATTAGACTTGTCTCGATAAGCTCTACAATTTTCACTTAGTAGACATGATTCATTAACTTAGTAAGAAAAAAAGGTTTCTAATTTTTCCTTAGGTCGCCAAAAATATTTCTATATTATAGGATTTACATAGTAATTTGCATCACGTTACACTATGATCACACTATCGATTTGTGGCAGATCATCAATTAATACTATACTAAATTTAGTATAACATAATTTTCGAAGAATACAGGTAGTTTAAGATTAAATCATATAAAATTTTTATTAATAAATAATATTAAAATTATACAAAAAGATAGCTCTAATATTCAAATCTATTTTGGCAAAATTTTATTAAATTTGGTTAAATAATCAATTCAAAATAATTTTTTTTGTATATACTAAATTTAGTACAATGGCAATACGGATACCCATTAATAGATCTGTGTTCAATATTTAATTATCAGAATATAATCAATACTTATAATAGATTAATACCTCTGCATTCCCTTTGCATATCCGTATTAGTAGATTTTAAAATATTCTTTTTTGACTTTGATTCTTTCTTAACAACAGCGAGTAAACTAGCAACGTTCTATAGACTGGAGCTTAATTACTATTCTATAAATATTGGAATTATTAAGAATTAAGCAGTAACGGTAAGCCTAATGCGGGATACGAGAGTACCTTTTTGTATGTTTATAAAGACTAATTTTTATTTATTTATTTTCTCTATTATACTTTTCTATTTTTAATTAATCAATAATTAATCATTCCATTATCAATTACTAAAATTACATTATATCGACACCTGATCCCAATTTGACCCTTACAACCTTTTGTAAAACTATGCTTGGTCGAGAATTTGCCCAAAGAATTAATTACCAGTTTCTTGATAACAGACTATTTTATCGTTACTTTGCTAAAATCCTTTCTGAGAATAGTTATAGTCCCTTAAAAAGACAAAAGTAATAGAATTTTGTTTGCAAAAAAAAAACAATAATTGCTAAGGATGCGCAACTTTTTTCAATAATTGAAAAATCAGCAAACTATCTTGTCTCAATCTGAAGTAAGTAATTTAGCTTCGCTTTTTTCTCTGGCACTGATGTGAAACACTCATGTCAAATTTTCCATCTTTCATATTACCTTTTGCTGACCCGATCCTTCATTTTTTTTCAAAACTATGCACAATTATTTAACAATTAACATAGTAGGAGGTTTCAGACCTAAGGTTCAGGATTCTAATTCAAATTAAATTAGCAACATATTTGTTTTAAAATAAGTGACCTATAGATCCTATTATTTTTACTTGTAAGCTTTTTTATATAATAATAAGTAATAAATATATACTAGAGTTTTTTAAAAAAATTTAAGCGATGATATAAATAATTTTAAAAAATTTTAAGCAATGATATATTAAAGATTTTTTTTTAAAAAAAAAAATTTAAGTGATGATAATTATTAAAAAAAAATTTAATTGATGATATATTAATTAAAAAAATTTTAAGCGATGGTTATAATTCTTTGAAGTTTCAAAACGGAAATAGGACTTTTCGAACTTCTACTTATTTTCAAAATAAGTTAACTCTGAAACCCCATTGGTTATTTTACATTTTTCTAATTATATTAAAAATATTTTGATCAATCAAATATATACTTATTTGATCGATCAGTATAATCGATCATTGATTGATCTATTGTTGCTCGAGCCCATTAATTGGTGCTCGATTATTGATCTAAGTCAATCAATAATCGAGTATCATATAATCGAGTCAATTCACTAATACAAAGTATATATGAGGACGAAATTATTTTGGTTCTAAAACCTGAAATTAAAATTTGAAGACGAAATTGTTTTTGGCCTATTTTACTTGAAAGACGTAATTATTTGATACTTTTTTTGAATAGACGAAATTATAAGGAACATATCTATATAAATTTTATTTGCTTTTCTTTATGAAAAATTTCAATTTTCTCTAATGAAGTCAAAATAGGCCTTTTTCAAAAATCAATTTCGGTGGCATCACTAATACAAAGCTGTCTACAATTGATTTTATATGAAATTAGAAATTTGTGCACTCTACCTTTAACTTTGAGCAAAGATTTGTTAACAACTAGAGTTAACAAATAAACCAGTTTGACCAATTTGATCAAAATTTTAATTATTATTAAAAATTTTTTTAAAGTTATTTAATTTTATTTTATTTTAACAAATTATTATAAAAATTATATTAATAAATTTTAATTAAAAAATAATTTTTAATAATAACTAAAAATTTTTTAAATATAGCAAAATTTTGGTTAAATTGGTCAAATGGTTTATTTGTTAACTCTGTTGACAACTAATCAATTAAATTTAATGAAATTTTTTTGAGTTTAGGTTTTTCACATATCTGCATCCCTGTGTTCAACCAATTAAAACCAGTTACATACTTATTATATTTTTTCATTTTTTTTTTTTTATAGTCATCTACTTTGGCTAATATTTGTTATATGAATGAGTGTACAACTAGCCACATATGCACTTTTAGTGCCTAATTTAAGTAGTCAACCTGAAGGTTCTACACTAGCTGCCATACCTGCAGACCAACTATAGGACCTGCCTATTTAAACCCTCTTACCCATGCTTCTCCTATTACTATTTATTTATAAGCCATATATATTATGGCTTTTCTAGAATTATTCTTAATAGTTACTGACCTTAGTGCTACTTTACCCTCATAGAAATTGCCAGCCACTTACAAGAATATGTCCCATAATATATAACTTTTGTAGTTTTTAATAACTTGTGCCAAGCCCACAATATTATTTATATTGCTCTTATAAGGTTTATTCTAACTCCACTAGTACCACAGTAGTACTACCATCACCTTTCTACTAGTTCTTTCCCAATACATTCCAAACTTTCAATTTAGTTAGCCCAGAAGAATCAATTTACTCAGCATTAGGCAGTGTTGTACATTTTCGCTGTTCCAGCCTTTTTTTTTGTCATGCTCCAACGTCTCAACGTCCCAGTGTTCCAAGTGTCCCAACTATGTCCCAAATTTTAATAATTAATTAATTAATTTAAAAAAATATATGATTATATATTTTTTTTAGATGCTGAACACATTTTTAACAAAATTAAATTAGATTATCTTAATAAAGTTTTAAGATTTCAATTTATAAAATTGTTCCAAAATGTTCTAACTCATGTCCCAACTGTCCCATATACAACACTAGCCAGTGTTGGCAAAATATGGACATGGACAATATGGACCATTAGACATGGACATTTGTGGACTATGTCCATATTCTCCATATTTTTTTATTGGACATAAGACACTTGGTCCAAATAAAATGCATAGGCTATATCTCCGAAATATTCTGAATATAAAACAAATTGAAGCTAAAATTTGGGTGAAATCCGGAATATTCCGAAAATTTCAGCAAAGAAAATATATGGACATGGACACTATTTAGATTAGTCCATGTCCATATTTGTCTATGTCCAAATGAAATTTTTATTGGACATAGTCCAAATGCCAACACTGACACTAGCATTAGGTGCCATTATAGTTTTCTTATATGTTATTATATTTTTTCAAAAAAAACTAAGTTTTTTTATTTTTAATTTATCATAATTTAAATTTATGTCACTAATTATATTAATTTCAGAATTTTTATTAAAAAAAAAAAAGTACAAATACAAATTATCAAATAAATATCACAGATCATAATGGTACTAATATTTATTAGATAATATTTTAGAAGATAGGGTCAAGCCAAATCTTACTTCATATAAAAAATTTTAGCTAATTAAATTTAACTAAATATATTACCTAGAGGTAAGAGTAAGCCTCTATAGTAAATAAATATTAGGTAATAAATATTAGTGCCCTAATTTAAAATAAAATATAAAATCTACCTTTAACCTTCTAAAACCTACTTATACTTGTTTAATATAAACTCTATTCTAAAACTAATCTCTAATCTTAACCCCTAACTAGGGATATTAAGTGGTTCGTTTAGTTCAGTTTTTGTCTAGTCTCATAAAGTTCAAAGAAAAAATGAACTGAACTGAAGTTTATAAACTTCAGTTCAATTTTAAAGTTTAAACTTGAGTTCATAAACTTAAAGTATGAACTTGAGGTTAACTTTTGAAGTTCAAACTCTAGTTCATGAGTCTAAATTCACTAGAGCTATTATCTGGTAAAAAAATAATTATCCAGGCAGATCAGATATTGTCTAACCTGCCTGGATAATTATTTCTTACTTAGTCACAATAAATGTTAAAATTATAGTTAGACGAATTAGACGAAACCTTGAAGTTTCACACTAACAAACCTATGTACATATTAACAAATTAAGATTGCATCATAACTTGCTGTACAATAGAATCATATGATTTTGCTGTAACTTTGGCTGACAAAATGTCTTCGTACAAAGATTCAACATGCCGTATTACAAATTATATTTAATATACTAATAATTTCTTTATTATACGTATTACAATTTTGTTATAATCGGGTTCATATAAACTGAGTTTTCAAACCAGTTTTATAAGCTAAATTTATAAACTGGGTATATAACTTAGATTTATAAACTAGATTATAAAACTGGTTCAAGAACTTGTCATTAATTTTTTGAATGATTTAACATTTCTACTCCTAACCCTAAAACATGTACCCTAGAACAATAGTAAAAGTACAACAACAGGAGTCAATAAAACTTAAACAATGAAAAAACAGCAATAAAACTTCAACAATACAAAACTAGCAATGAAATTTTAACAATATAAAATAGCAACAAAAAAACTTAGTAATGGTGATAATATCAAAAAGAACAAAATATTAACAACAAAATTATAGCTCAATATTTATCAACCACAACTAAAAGCTCTAGTTAAAAAAAGAAAAAAGTATTAGCCAAAAAGTAAAAAAAAAAAACAAGTTTATATTTCCTGATAGATTGTTTGATTAATGAAAAGAAAAAGCACCTAAGTATCTAAATAGCAAAGAAACTCTAGTAACAGTGATATTATACCAATGAACAATGAAATTACAACTTTAAAAATGATGTGAACCTAATTAACTTTTTTAACTGTTACAGTACCTAAAAAAAACTGTTAGTTAATTAAAATGTAAAACATAACAATAAAAAAAAAAGAAAGAAAACATACAAAACCATCTGACTATCCACCAAAGAAACGTACAAGAATGCTATTTACAATGTTAGAGAAACATATTACTTCAAAAAAATGCTAAAGGACTACAAATGACTATTCTACAAAAGACATACAAGACTACTTGCTAAAGAAACTAAAAAATAATCCAATAGCAGCACCAACAATAACACTAGTAATGACAATTGAGATGACACCTGTGACAACACTAATGAGGACATCAATGATAGAAAAAAAGAAAAAAATTAGTAAAATAAACAAAAACAAAACAAAGCAAAAAAAATACTTATTTGATAATCTATTTCTGTATTTATATTGCAGGTGTTCAAAAAACATTTTTCCTTAATTTTATAAAGTCATAAAATTCTAATAAAAAAAAAAGTTTTTATTAAATTGTATCAGATATTTATTAAGATATTTTTATTTAAAGTTGTAAAATTTTTATTTTTAATAAAAAGTATGAATAACAAATCTAAAGGATAAATAACAAGTTCCAATCAAAATTAATTTTAAAGTTTAAATATAAAATATTCTTAGTAAATATTTTTTTTAAAATATATTAAAACATATTTATTATTAAATAAATGTTATAAATTTAAAAATTGGTTTAACAAATTATATTATTAATTGAAAAATTAGGTTTTTCAAAAATAGATTATATTAGTATTGTATGCTTTGGCTGTTCAAAGCCTTTTTTGATCTTGCTTATATCCAAAATATCCAAATGTTCAAGATTGTTCAAAGCTTGTCCAGGCTTTAGTAATTTAAATTTGTCTAAAAATATATAATTATATATTTTTTAGGTGCTAAACACATTCTAGTTAAAATTAAAATAGGTTATCTCAATAAATTTTAAGTAATTTTACTTTATTTAATTGTCCAAAATTGTTCAAAATTGTCCAAACTACTATCAGTCTACTATCCAAAGTTGTTTTGTAACAATACTGGCTTATATGGCCTTAATATAGATGAAAGTGAAATTTATTTTTAAATTTTTATAATTTCAAAATAAAATTATAAAATAATTTAAATATTTAAATAATTTTTAATTTAATAAAGTTTAATTTTTATAAGCTAAAATACTAATTTTACCAATTTTATATTAACCTTTTCAATAATTTCAACAATTTTTTTTATTAAAAAACAATTTCATCCTATTTATACCTATAGGCATTTTGAATTAATATTATCCAATATAGTATATAAATTTATTTGACAAATAATATATTAGATATGGAAATATTAAAATAATTTTGAAATATTCATATAAGTATACTCAAAATAATGTACAAAATACAAATTATTTTGTTATTATATATAATACAAGATCTTTAAAAATTAATAGTAAATTTTTAAAATAAATTTTTTTATATACCAAGCCTTGAATTTGATATCAATATGGGTATAATTAATAATATTCTATATTAGTGCTCTTAGATCTGAGTTTAGGTTTGGTTTAGTTCAGTCTGGTCCAGTTTTAGACCAATACTCAAACTCTAAATTTTACTAAATTTCAAACTCAGACCAAATTCAAACTTAATTATAAGTTTGGTCCAGGTCTGGTCCAAAGCTTGCAAACTGTTTAATTAAGTCTGAATATACATATATGTATATTTGGATGCTGAACAAGTTTACTTAGAGTGAGAAGTAAGAATCAATTAGTAAAATTTAAATAATCATACAGTAGTATTTTGTATAATTTTATTAATAAAATTATTAAAAATATTTTTATATTACTTGAAATGTTACTAACTGATTATAACTTCTTGCACTAAGTAAACTTGTTCAGAACTAAAAACTACATCAAATTGGTATACTTTGTCTTATTTTTTTAAAATTTGAAGAAAAAATGCTTAATTTTAAAATTTTTATTAAAAATTCAAAATTAAACAACTTTGTCTAAACTTTATGAAAAATAAAATATGCTAAAATAATGTTTACTTAGAGCAAAAAGTTAATAGGCTTTATAGAATAATGGTATTTTGTATAATTTTAAAAATTCTTTCTAACTTAAAATTTGATTTATGGAACTGCCTTTTTTATTATAATCTTGAATAAGTCATTTAACTCATTTTATTATCTAAATCTTCTACAATTTGATTATTATCTACTGTGTATTTTAAAAACACTATTTCTAAATCGATTATTTTTTCTATACAGTACATTAATTAAAACTAAAATTATGTATACTATACAAATTTAAAATTTTAATAGTTTATGTTTTTGAAAATTTCAGATAGGGTTTTGGAGGTTTCAGGTAGAGTTTCAGAGTTTCGGGTAGGTTTAGGATAAGGTTTTGGGTTTCTGGGTTTTGGCAAGGATATTATGCTTGAATATAAGGTATTAGTTGTAAAAACAATTCTTTAAAAGTTCTGACGAATCTGCTCAAATATGCTTGTTCGGCCTTTCCATCATATAGTTCTGATTGTTCATTCAGAATTTATAAAAATAATATGTAGTATAAAATAATCTTATTTCATTTCTCACCCAACTATCATCAACCCAAGAAAATCTTTAAAGATTTGTTATAACAATACGCTCTTATGCTTTGCGATCGAAGAATACTGAACAAGGCACACAGTTTACGATGCAAAAGTAAACTTTTTGATGTAATAAATTAGAATGCTTACATTTGCATGGTAAATTTTATGCCAATTAATTACTTCATTTAAATTAGATATTAGTAGAGAATAAATTCTTCAAATGCGTTAAAAACATAAACGTTAGACAAAAAGGAATAATACAGTAATGTATTTACATTACCGTATATAATTCTATATAGTAGAATAAGTCTTGTTCGTTTTAAATCCGCTTAAGTCGTTTATATAAAAATTAAGCGTTTAACCACAATTTGATTGGTTAATATACATATATATTTCATTAGATATAAAAGGATAACCACAAATTTTTTCTCTAATTTTTTATCTGCATAAAAATAAATAAAGCAAGAGATGAAAAATTTGATTCAATTTGCTCAATGTTTGTGTATTTTTTACCAAATAAATTTATTTACTTTAGAACAGATTCATCGTAAAGATCATTATTAAAATCCATATTTTATTAGTTCATGAAGAATTTAGACTGCCAGAACTTGAATCTTTAGCAAAAATCGAAGATGTAAAGCTGAAATATAATAACGAAGAATATAAAAAAAATGTATGTTTCGAAAGTTATTATTTTTTTTTTTTGTGTTTGTATACTCATCACATTATATGGATAAATAGTGTCCATTTTTGATCGTTAACATTGAAGCCGAGGAAGAAGCTGCAAGGCTTGTTAAACGGGCTATTTTGATAAAGTGAGTAATTAAATCATAATTTAAAATTTTGCTTCCTTACTAATATATATAAATATATATTGATATAGAAATATTTATGAATTATGGGGAATGGGTGAAACATATGATGAAGTGCATGCTCAAGTAAAAGCTTGTTCTGAACGATGGGTAATTAAATTAATATTTATTATTTATTCTATGATCTTTATAACAATTATAACTTTTACATTACCATACTCAAATAATGATGTTTTATTTATAAATAGTCTTTATATACCCACAAATCATTCAAATTCACGGTATCAGGCTTTGGATCCACATGTTCGTCAGATTATCAAGTTCGTATAATCAATTCTTTTTCTTATCTTGGATTTGAAGGAGATATCGACTTAAAAAATCCACAAGTACAATTTGGTGTATTAGAAGATTATGGACTAGATCCACATGCTGGAATTCCACCGCCAACTCCTTATACTATATATTTTGGGAGATTAGTGAGTTTTATCTAAATATTTTGTTCATTTACTAAAAAAAATTTTATGTAATTAAAATCTTTATTTTTTATTGCATAATAGATTGCTTCTGGAAATAGGGATTTGGTTCAGAAATACAATTTAAAGAAAAGAAAATATATCGGAAATACGTCAATGGACGCTGAATTATCATTGATAATGGCTAATCAAGCATTGGTTCGTCTCTTTTTTGTTTACCATAATTTTATTCTTCCAATATAAGTAGTTTCTATTCTTTTTTTTTAGGCATCTCCAGGAAAACTGATATACGATCCGTTCGTAGGTACAGGCAGCTTCCTTTTGACATGTGCACACTTTGGCGCGTTCACTCTAGGATCAGACATTGACGGACGGCAAATTCGTGGTCAAGGTTTTATAAAAATCTTTTATAGATTTCCATTCATACCTTTCTCATTAATGATTTCATTAATGTCCATTATGATTATTGTGTTTAAATATTGTAGCGGATAAATCTATAAAATCCAACATAGATCAATATAATCTAGGTGACAAAGTCTTGGATACCTTAGTCTTTGATATATGTCATCATCCGTGGCGAGAAAATCTCTGGTTTGATGCAATTGTGACTGATCGTGAGTGAATAATTTAATTATAATTTATTATAATATTTATGCGATTTAGACTCTCATCTAAAAATTCTTTATCGAGAATAGCGCCGTATGGTGTTAGAGCGGGTGCCAAAAAACTTGGAAGAAAAGATCCAACAAAACGGCCGCGAGTAATAGATGGTGTACCAGCTCACAAGTACGTTATGAGTATCACATCATCAGCCCCATCAACCTAATTTTGTTATTTATCATTTTTTTTTAAAAAAAAGACGCGAAAATTATTATCCGCCAACAAAGCCATACGAAATGTCCGAAGTGCTCATAGATCTCTTGGAATTCGCTGCACGATTTTTAATAGTTGGCGGTCGTTTAGTATATTGGTTGCCAACTATCGTTGACGAGTGCGTTATTCCTCTTATATTTTATTGTTAGATATATTATCTGAATGTCTAAAAAAACTAAAATTTTTTTGCTAAAATAGGTATTCGAGTGCAGACATACCTGATCACCCGTGTATGGTTCTGATTTCTAACAGTGAGCAAAATTTTGGACAATGGAGCAGAAGATTAATTACAATGGAAAAATTTAAAGAGAATATCGAAGGTGAACATGCAAATGTGAACAATGCAAAAAGTTTAAATAACATGTCACTGTTATTCCAAAAAAAGAAAGAGGGAAAAAGTGATGAAGATGGAAAAGATCTCGAAAAAACAAATGATAATAACACGAATAAAAAACCTGGACACTACTTATTTCGCGAAAAAGTTTGTCATTTCGTTTTTTATTTAGTCGTATACTTTTTTTTTTGTTTTAACAAATTACAGTATATATACTTAATGCCCCTTTTTTTTAATGGAACTTAATTTGAAATTAGTATTTTTCGTTCAAATCCGAAGAAAAAACTAAAAGAGAGCAGACGTGGATAAGATTTACGAACAACGACAATGCAAATGACTGTGTTGATAACGTGCAATCATCTTCTACAAAACCACCTACAGAAATTTCACTTTGTGAAAATCAATCAGATTATGATGCTAAAGAACCGTCATAATAAAATCGATAGTATAATGTTAATAGATTTATTTAAGCTTTACTTACCTAATTTTTATACTACAGTAGTAACCGGGAACCGGTATAAGTCTTCGTTATCACATGAAATTTCGTCGATCGGTAAAATGTGATTGGTTTGTGATCACGTGAGCGGACGAACTGTTTACATATGTAGAAATAGAAAAGTCCTACGCTTCGCTCCGGACTAATAACAAAACTTTAATAGTGTATGTGATAAGATTTTTTATTTTTTTTCTCTTAATTTTGATGCAAATTGTTAAAAAGAAGGGCTGTTCTTGGATATACTGTATTAAGAGAATTAGTTATATTTTGACCGATTCTTTCTATGGCGAAATCGATGTCTAGTTAAAGTGTATAAAGAACAAATTCAAAATAAAGTACTTTACAATTAAACCTTACCACTCTACAAGTATATTATATAAAAATTCTTTTTGTAAGCATACTTATCTTAAAACCAATTATTATAAGCACATTCTTTTAAAAACGTCATGTACATAATTATTTTTAATCTTTAAAACTATTATTTAGTGTTTTATTTTAGAACCTCAACATACAATAGTTGCTAATATAGTTTACCAGCTTGTATATATATATAAAATTTAATACAATAAAAAATTTTTGTACCGGCGTTATTTCGAAATTTGCCCGAATTAAGCGTAATTTAGGGCAAAATACGAAATTACACCCCTGCGCGTTATTTCGCGAAAATACGGTACATAGTCTTTTCTTTATATTATGACACAACTATCATATACATTAAATCTTCTTATTACTAAAACGACTGTTATTTTATTTTATTTAAAAAAATGTTGTATTACAAAATTTTAAAATTTTTACAAAATCTCAATGTTAAGATATATTGTTTGATAGAAGGACGAAATTATGATAATTCTGACTATTGTCATCGGAATAGCAAGTAAATTTTACTGTAGATTATGGTAAAAGTCACGATAATTCTGATTCAAACTAACTCAACTTCAACTTTAATACTGTACCTTTAAAATCAGATATTTTATTGATTTACATCAGTACCAAATAAATGGGGTATAATTAATTTTTTTTTTAATATAAACCTTTTTTTTTATTAATTTGATAATTTCTATACACTAAGTAAAAGATACACGAGCAAATTTAATAAAAAAATTTGAGATAATGCCTCTTTTTCTTGTCCCAACCACCACATAGATGTGTATTTTTTTGGTTGGAAAGATACAATAAGGGTGTTCAGTGCTAATAGTTATAAAAGCTACCTACTAAATATTTTATAGTTGGTTCATCTAGTGAATCTACCATGTTTTCAAATAATCTTGCTTTTCCAAGTTTTATTAATTTTGTGAATCTTTATTGGTATAATCGTTTGATTCATTATAATGCAAATGTCAAAATTTGAATTTTTTAAAATTTTGAAATTTTTGTAAACCTTTTTTTGTAATTCTGGCCGGCACTATGGTAATGCTGGCCAAAATTATAGTGGCCAAATTTTATGCTTATTAATAAAATTAGATAACTTTAAACCTTTATAACTATAGTTAAACTTAATAAATTAAAAAACAAATACTATAACTTTATTCTTAAAGTCTTTCTCTACATTTCTATAGAAAGAAAAATTGTTCTAGCTATACTAGTTATTTTTTTATAACAGTTTAAAAATTATCAATTTCACTTGTTGATTTAAGGGTTCCCGCACTGTAGAAAATTTTTTTTATATTAGAGAGAATTTAATAGGTTCAGATTAGAGAAAGGTCAGATTGTGACTATATATCTAAAGTTGCTTGATTTAAATTATGTGAAGGGCATTGGAATCAACTAATAATAAAATGCCATAAAAAAAGAGCCAAAAATTTGGCTTAAGAATATGAGTATGAGATTTTGTAGCATTTTAAAGCAAAGTTTGTATAGTAGCCAGCCTAATTAAATTAGTATTTATAAATAAAAAAATCTGAATAGTATTGAAATGAAAAAGCAAACTAAATTGAAATGAAAATTTAGTAAATATGCTAAAATTAAATTGGTTTAATTATCACATTACATCTAATTATTGGTAACTTGATTTAGTATACTTGTAAATTTTTTTAAATGCTAATATTCTAAATCAAAAATTATTTAATTGATTAGTTGATCAAGTTTGCAACTAATTGATTTATATTTTATTAGACGATTAATTTTTTTTCTGACAATCCTGCTTTTATTATAGGAAATAGTAAAATTTACATAATTTCAGTTACTGGTAATTTACTATTTCAATTATAGGGCTGCTAACTAAAATTTTCTTCTTTTTTATAAAAACTCACTCAAATACAGAGCTCACAACTTCCTGTATATTCTCTCTGTACTTACTAAATAGTTGCTGTTGACCTTGTCAAGATTGTCTTTTTCTTTAAATCCTTATCACCTAGCTTTGATAGTAAAATGATTTTACTTAAATCCATCAAAAATAAAAACAAAAATAAAAATAAAATGCAAAAAGAAAATAAAAAAAAGAGGGTAAACTATTCAAACTAAATAAAATACCAAATATAATAACAGAAAAAAAAAGAAACAAGATAAGAAAGACAAAGAAAAAACTAATCTCAAAATACACAAAGCAAAATGTATATAAAAATAAAAATTATATAATACTGTATAGAAACTTTAACAAAGCATTATATGTGCAATGTCTAGCAAAGAAAAAGAAAAAAAACAAAAACTACTAAAAAATGCCTTATGACAATTTTGTAAGAAATTTTTATGCTTGGTTCAAAACATCTCTAACATGTTATTTATTGTTTATATTGCAACTAATGATCCACTTGTGACATTGGCTTCAAACAAGTAGGTGTTCCTAATTTGAAAAGAGTAAATACTGCTGATCTTTTGAAGGGGATAAACCAGAATACCCTACCCCTTTTGTTGAAATTTCAAAAAAGCCAAAAGAGTGAAGAAGAGTACACCAAGTTGAAAGAGTTAGGGGCTTCCGGAAATTACATAATATTTTGTTACTAATAAATTTTAAAATTTTATCCCACCCACTACTCTATTAGCCAATCAAATTTTATATTTTTTAAAATTTATTCATATGTTTCAATTTATAAAATTGATAATAACTATGCTCTACTGGACCAATTTAGATGATTTAACAACAAAATGTTTGTCTCACTGAGATGATGCTAATAAGTCCAAATTGTTAAATATAATTACAGGATTCCAAGATCATTCAACTTTTGTATAATTTTAATAGTGATTTTTTAGCTCACTAAATAAATTTCTTTAATATTGAATAACTTTTGATCCACTAGCCCGTTTTGGATGATTTAACTACTAAAATGTTTGTTCAGTGAGATGATGCCAACAAGCCCAAAATTGCCAAATTCTAATCACAGGATTCCAAGATCAATAAAGATTTTATTGTTTGCTTAACAATACAAATCTTTATTGATCTTGGAATTCTGTAATTAGAATTTAGTGATTTGGGGCTTGTTAGAATCGTCTCACTAAGACAAACATTTTGGTTGTTAAATCATCCAAAACGAGCCAGTGGATCAAAAGGTATTCAATGTTAAAGAAATTTACTTAGTGATTCTAAAAAATCACTATTAAAATTACACTAAAGTTAAACAATCTTGGAACCCTGTGATTAGATTTTAACAATTTTATGCTTGTTAGAATCGTCTTAGTGAGACAAACATTTTGGTAGTTAAATCATCTAAATTGGTTCAGTAGAAAAATAGTTATTAATAATTTTATAATTATACTTTTGGCCAGAATTATAAAAATTTGATTAGAATTATAATTATAACCTGATATTTTTGTGACTTCACCCACCCACCAAAAAATTACATAATTTCTGGAAGCCCCTTATACTATACAGAATACTATATCTAACCAAGTATTTAGATTTGTTTTTATATTCAAAAAGCTGACAAAACTAACTACTATTTCTTTGCTTAGTAGTGTTCCAGACTTTTGCTAAGAGGCCTCACTTAGATGGGATGCAGGAATATACTATTAAGTTTTTGTGTCTTATATGGGAAAATACATAACCCACTTTTTTTTAGAATCAGTAGGTCTTTATCAAAAATTTAATATTATATCCCACGATATTTGTCATAGTCAACAGATACATTCATTAAATTACTTTCAGTCCTATCAAGTCGCAATTAATAGGCACAAGATACCTAGACGGACTCATCTAAATTTATTATCCTTATTATACTATATGTTTATCTTCTGAAAGTTTTCCTTGTATTAGATTTTACTAGCATATGAACTGTTACTTTAAAGTATTTATAAAGCTTCGGTGCGTTTGGTCTTTTCCAGCATTTTTAAAAGCTTTTGAGGACCAAAGTGACACAATGCAAAACGACTATTAGTGATTATTTTTCACTGAGCGAACAGTGCACAACACACAAAAATAAAATTTTGCGACATTTTTTTTGAATGGTATGTATGTCGCATAGTAGTTATTTAGTTGTTGCAATGCAACACATGAGATCCACGTGGAATCCCACGCAAAATGCATGGTTTTTTTTTAAATCCTGTGCAGGATTTTTTAATATGAAATTATCTTGCCTGTATTAACATCATTTGGCCTGCATTAACATAAGTGGACCAATTTCTTTTTTTTTTTATGTTCAACGATCTTGCTTCTTTTTATTATTTAAGAAAGGGTAATACAATGCTGCCACTGATTACTTTTAAAACTCAATCAAAAAGAAACTCTCCAAGTACTAGGTACCCAAAGCGATCCGCCATAACAACCTTTCGTCTCAAGTCGGAGCCCGAACTTGCTCGAACTTTGNATCAAAAAAAAACTCTCCAAGTACTAGGTACCCAAAGCGATCCGCCATAACAACCTTTCGTCTCAAGTCGGAGCCCGAACTTGCTTGAACTTTTGTACAATGTATGCCCAACTATCACTGACACCGGCGTTGTATGCCATATCAAGCCCGTTTTTTTTCTTTCCTTTAAATTTTTCCTTCTTCACAAAGGACATGAAAAAAGGAAAAGTACAAACAAACAAAATAGAAAACGAATACAAAAAGAAAGTAAAAAAAAGGGAAAAAGAAAAAACAAAAGAAAAGAAAAGAAAACGACGAAAAGAAAAAACAAAAGAGAGAAGAAAAACAAATCTAGATAATAGTATAATCGAAGCCTATACTACGCTCATAAAAATTACACAGTATTAACTAAGATCTCATTACTTTATCTAAAGTAAACCCATAAGGAAAAAACTAAACTAAGAGATTGAGATATGCCAATCAAAACTTTTCTTGAAATCCTCCATAGACGTCCGTCAATCATTGTGATACACATGAACACGTCGGCAGCTTGTGTTGTGATTTCTCATGACTTCTCGTGACTTGCGTTTCTATTTTGGGATGGGTAAACAATATCAATCTTTTGAAAGGGGTACGCTAAAATTTCTACTTTTTGGTAAAAATTTTGTGAAAAGCCATGTGGGAGGCTAGAAAACCAACATAGAGAGAGTGTGGGAGTTTGCAAAGTATAAAATAGTATAGAAAACCAGGAGCTTGCTTCCACTAATGCTTCTACAAGTTCTTGACATGTACTTCCAGTATTTACCAACTACTTGTTCGATAGTTCTGTAGACTTCCACTGGGGAGCCAAAAACCCAAAGGGAGTTCTTTTTCAACTCTATTTCAGTTCTCCAAATAATCCGAAGACTCATCAAGCTTAAGACTACTAGTCCTAGTTGCTACAAGAGAAGTTTTGTGTATTATTTTCTATACTAACTAAACACTTGGTTGCAGGTCCATTTAGTAATTGTTGGTTTGAGGGATTATCGGAAAGAGTCTATGATAAGTGGACCAATTTCAAATTAGTTATTGATGTTTACAATCCTAATAAATATTTTTGTCATCATTACATCGATATTCGAGTACAGTATTTAAATTTACTTTTGATTATATTCTAGACAGAAAGAATGGTACATAATAATCTAATTATTATCTGGGGTGGAGTCAATAGAAATGGGACAAATTTATTAGATAGATTTGTCCCATTTCTATTGACTTCACCCTATCTAATTCGTATCAATGTTAGATTTTCTAATAATTCGATAATATTTATTCTCTAAAACAATATAATGCTAGACAATGTTAGTTACATAGTTGTGGTGAATTTTTGTTTTGGATAAATTCAAAGAACAAGTTATGGTTCATATATATCAATAATATGAATTCAGTTTTCATAATGATAAATTTAATAACTATTTCAATAAATTCAAAAATAATAATATAAACAGTATAGTAGAGGGAACAGGTTCTCGTGATTTCCAATTTATTATCAATCATTGTAATTGGGGTTTGGATCAAAACAAAATAAAAAATAAATGAATTATAGTTGATGCTATCTAATCTGACCGAATTTTGACTTGTTAGGGCACTGCTCCATTTAAAATAAAGCAGTTGACAATATTTTCATCAAGCATAATAAATTTTAAACTATATATCATAGTTGATTTCTTATACAGTAATATAATTTTTATTGCGTAGAAAACTTACAAATTAATTTATGAAAAAAGAAGGTCTGATATTTAAATTAATATTTCAAAGTTATTTATAATTTAATGCTTATGGTTGGTTAAATTCAAATATTATATACTATATATATATTGATAATTGCATGAAAGATTTCAATGTAAATGAAACTTTATCAACAATGCGATACTATTTATAATACCTTTGAATATAAGATTATTATCAGAATTATTATTATTCATTTAAACTGAATATAAGATTATCAGGTTTATTATTTATTTCACTTTAAACTGAATATGAGATTATTATTAGATTTATTATTTATTTCACTTTAAACCAGAAAACAAGAAAAGTACTTTTTATTGCTAAATCATTGTGCATTATTTCATGAGCACAGGTTTCATTTAGAAAACGATAATTTATCCTCATTAGTTGATCACTCAAACGTTTAAATTGATCAAACTTTTTTTTTGAATTATTTAAATCACATTAGGCTTATGAAATTACTTATTTCACTTAATTATAATAACTAGCCCAATAGATTTCTGTGTTTAACATTAAGATTCTATAAAGCCATTATCTCTTATTATTAAAATATTATAATAATTATCTATAACATTATTTTTTAAGCCTCAAGAAAAACATCATATAGACATTATTTATTGTTTTGCACTTTTATGTTTCTATATTTGTTGGAGCA
The DNA here is from genome assembly GCA_003550325.1 of Gigaspora rosea. Lineage (NCBI taxonomy): Eukaryota > Fungi > Glomeromycota > Glomeromycetes > Diversisporales > Gigasporaceae > Gigaspora > Gigaspora rosea. The sequence continues at coordinate 206,675 of QKWP01000790.1, forward strand.
TAAACTTTTTCAAGATCCCAGGATTGTCCCATACTAAAATTCTTTTAGAAGGTTGCAGATTGACGTTTTGGAAAATGGTTTATCTAAAGTTGCAGGTAAAACCACCAGGTGAAACTGGTGGTATTGGTGAAACTGGTGAAACTGATGATATTGATGATATTGGTGAAACTGGTAACATTGGTACAACTGGTGATATTAGTAAAATTGTGATATTGGTAAATTGATAATATTACTAATATTACTAATATTGCCAGCTTTACCAATATCACAGTTTCACTAATACAACTAGTTTCCCCAATGTCAGCAGTTTCACCAATACCACCAGTTTCACCACTATCACCTGTATCACTAATGTAATTGGTGATTGGTAAAAATTAGTGCACAATTGAAGATTAGTTTCACCTGCAATTCTAGTTGTAACATTAAAACACATAATTTAAGAATGAAAAACTGAAGGTCTACCATAATCCTGATATTGTGATTATGGAGAGGTTAGACTGTATATTGCACTTCGACTGTGTTCTACAAAATTTACTGAGACACCTATGTGGCTATTCTAATATAAAGAGTATTCATTTTTCTAAAGCTTTTCGTGAACTCCAAAAAATACTAAGAAATTTATTGAATTTAATTAATTTGATTCAACCAATCAGAATCTTTGCTAACCAACCAATAATAGTCATACTGTAGTCATAAGATTTATATATCCAGATCAGGAATATGGTGTACGACTTTACGTGAAAAGTAGTAATCTATTTTTCACGTTATTCCAAGTGCATTTTTTTTAAAAAAATAGATATTGTACATATCGTAATAAACTTGCATAAACTAAAGTGGTAAGTTTTAAAACTTTATAATTTTTTTACAGTACTTATTACATTCAAATATCATGTATATAACAGAATAGACATATAACGGAATTTAATTATAAAAATTTATTATAAATCCGTTATATACAGATTTGAGCATGGTCCAGGATTATGATGCGAGGATGGCATGTGGCAAACTGTAAATTATACAAATTATGCAAGTTTTTAGCTTAAAATATGCAGTGCTACACTACAAATTATATAAAATATGCAAAAAATTTCGGTGCTAGTCACTTCACCGACAATCATTTTACTGAAAGTTCACTTAGCCGACATCATATAGGGTTAGAGTTAGCATTTTATTAGTTGCAGGAATATATTTTTAGTAAATTGTCACTTGGTGTGATGTCAGCTAAGTGAGCTATCAGTAAAATGATTGTTGGTGAAATAACATGTATCCATTTTTAAATATCCATTTAGCTTTTTATCTTGTATAAAATATATAGTATATGTACAGTACATAGACTAAAATTGATTAAAATTGATCAAAGAAAATTACTATAAACTGCCATATACAAGATATCAGACCCCATATGTACTAGACCCGGGTGTGAAACTCAAAATCTACAATAACCAAATATGTTTTTTTTTAAGTATTTAGACTGCCCACTATGAATGAAAAATATGCATGCTTTTTAAATTTTCTCTTCTAATAGTACAAATGCTCCACCATATACTAGACATGGGTCTTTTATACGGCAGTTTACAGTATTTAAAGTGCTGTGATAGGTTATTTGTCCTATCTATATAGAGTTTGGAACCGGTTTTATTTTCATATGCTAACCGATCAAGACAGTTTTAACTAGTGAAAAGTACATCGGTTCCAAACCCTTCTATTTTGAGCAATTTAATTGGCCACAAACTAGTATACTCATATTATACGAATTATTATGTGAAATGGCCCAAATTATACAACTTTATGTAATGCATAATGCGTATGCAATACAGGCCAAATTATGTGCATATTATGCCGTATTATAATCCTAAACACCCTAGCAAGGATAGGGGTGGTTCTCACTCAGGCCAGTTATGCAACACAGCCGGTGCTCATCTACCTTTAGGGGAAGTATCTGCTAACCAATCCAGATAGCATACCTGCAGTAATATACGATAGATTACTAAAAGTAGTGGGTAAAGCTTAGCTTGGTACCCACTACCACGTGGGTAATCTTAGGACACCAAGGTTTAGAAAGTAACCGTGAGGTTACGATCGTTTAGGCAAGGCCCTTGCACTACTTGGAAATATAGGACCAGCAATATGAGAGAAGCAGGGAATATAGTAAGTAGCAGAATGACAAAATAGGGAGTAGTTCAAAAATCCACGTTATACAGAAAATAGGGTATGGAAAGTTCTAGTAGGTTTAGGTTACAGATAGTCAAGAATGTCAGAGTCTCTTGTACTTAATATAGTATAATATTGTATCACATAATATATACAAACATATACTTAATAATAAAGTCTTTGAGGCACAACCTCANAAAAAAAAAAAAAAAAAAAAAAAAAAAAAAAAAAAATAAAATAAAACTAATATAATCCATATTTAAATTACTTGAATCACTACAATAGTCTGTAAGAATTTTTATAGTAAATCACTATAGAAATCACATTTATTTTAATACAAAACTAACATAACAATATTTAAATCACTTGTATTACTATAGCTTGTAAAAACAGTAAACCAGAATATTTTACAGTAGATCAATATAAAAATCATATTCATCCACAATAGCCAGTAAGAATTTTTTATAGTAAATTGTTATCTGCTATAAAATTCATATTCATTTTAATACAAAACTAATTGTCCGGAGCATAGCGGAGGACCTAATGAGAGAGTGATAGACCAGATTTTGTATGTAATTATGTCTGTACCTATTTTTAGACTAGATAATTGTCATTATGCATACGATTAGCCAATCCTCTTTTTTAATTTTAAGTAACAACCATGTGTGTTATTTCGAGGTTTAGCCAGAATTAAACTTAATTTAGGCCAAAAATTAATAATTTTACCTTTACGTATTATTCGCGAAAATATAGTATAGAAAAAATAGTATTCCTACATAAAACACTGATCGTTCACATTTCTATACTTCGGACATCTAACAGTATCTGTTTTCTAGTATAACTATATCTAAATTACTTGTATCATCACAATAATCGATAAGAATTTTTTGTAAATCACTATAGAATTACATTTATTTCAATACAAAAATAATATAACTATATCTAAATAACCTGTATTACTATAGCTTGTAAGTACAGTAAACCAAAATTTTTTATAGTAAATTACTATAAAAATTAGGTTCATTCTAATACAAAACTAACATAACTATAGCTAAATCACTTGTATTACTACAATAGTCTGTAAATTTTTTTACATTAAATCACTAATACAAAACTAATATAATTACATATATCTAAATCATTTGTATTACTATAGCTCATAAGTACAGTAAATCAGAATTTTTTACAGTAATTACTATAGAAATTAGGTTCATTTCAATATAAAACTAATATAACTCTAAATCACTTATCACTATAGTAAGGAAGTACAAATATGCTATTATTATTGAATATTTCTATAAAGCAAACCCTTATCAGATGATCGAATAGTAATGGAATAGCACACTGGCTACAAAGCAGCAGTGTGTCATTTTTCCATTATTCGATTATCTGATCAAGATTTGATTTATGGTTATTGTTCACTTCATAGGGATCTCTAATTATTTTCTAAGTTCTAATTGGATATTTATAAATACTGTTTCTAATTGGACAAAATAAGCTACTACTCTTTATTAGTAAATTAACTCGACAAAAATTTCATTGATCGATGATTGATTAAAAAAAATTTTTAATGATTGATCAAAAATCGATTATGTATTTTAATCGAGCATAATCGATTAAGTATATAATTTATAAGCTCGAGCATATATAATCGATCAATTATTGGGTCAATTATTGATCGATTATCAAATTAAAAATTAGGCAGTTGTATAACCTTTATAGGCATCTTATTTCATAATTAGACTTTTCTGCTTTACTATCAGTTATTTATATTTATTTTATAACATTATTTATTTCACATTTATTTTATACCTGATATCAGATATTTATTAGTATTTATTTTATATTTATTTTATATTTATTTCGTATTAATTTTATATTTATTTATATAATGCACAAAACCATTTTTAAAAATACTATATCTTATCACAAATATCATTAATAATAAACATTTGCCTCGCAATCTAATATTAATTTAACTAACTTATCTTGTAATCTAACCCTAGCCTCCAACTAGACCCAAATAACTATCAAAACATGATCCTAACTCTTATGCCTATTATTTAACTTTAACCTTGTCATTAAGCCCGCTCTAATGTTCTAATTCTAATTTAACCCTTACTATAAATCTATCCATAACCCTAATCTAAACCCACTACTGCTGTAATTTGTTATTTTATACACTGCTAACGATTTACAATACTAGCAAATGGAAGACAAACACATGCCAAATATCCAAACCATTGAAATGCGGCATGAAACGATACCAACACAATATGGTACACAGAACCAACACAATGTGAACTAGTAATGCAACATGATAGAACACCAATGAACTGCAATATAATATAGCAATGCGACACAACACTATACTAACGAATGTGATATAGCACAGTACCAGAAAGCAGGACCCCAGACATGTAGTACAGAGATCATACATTACGCATTTCAGCAAAAACCCCAAAAATTTGAAAAGCAAAAAATCAGTTTTTGGCAATTATCTTGGCATCCAGTGGTCCAATTTGAATGAACTTTTTTTTAAAATGAAGCTCTCAGTGAGGCGCATCTAACAAAAAAAAGTTCATTCAATTCTAAAATCTGGATCAAAAGTTATTTAAATAAATAGATTTTGTCGTTTCAGCAAATTAGGTCAAAATCGGCCAAAATTCAGTTATGACCTATATGAGAGATGTCTGGGGTTCTACCAGAAAGCGACATAGAACCCTAGTAAAGTGACAAAAAAAGTGCCAACAAACAACAATGACAATACGATATACAGTATATAAAAAAAAGGTTTGTTAGCAAAAAAGAAAAAATAAAAAATAATGTAAAGCACAAGCAATAAAAAAAAAAGAAGTATACAGTCAACTCTTTCTATACCGAATTCTCGGTTCTAGCCAAAAAAAACAAAATTTGTTATATAGAATTACTATGTATTCTTAAGAGCCGTAGCTCTTGTTATACCGAACTAATCATATCAGCCAATTTGTGGAATGGGCCTTTTTTTAGATCCCTAAATTGGAATAAACAAATCAATTTAGATCACCAAATTATATATTATTATTAATTAAAATTATACAGTATCGTAATACATAATCTTATTTTTTTTAATTGATGCGATATCATACACAAATAAGTTTTTTTTTTTTTTTATTACAATACTAATCCACAATTTAACATCTTTTTGTAGCATTATCTTCGATGCTAACACATTTGCTAAATCGTCGTTTACTAGAGCCATCGTTTATTGGGACCGTTGTTTTGTTGGAGTTGTTGTTTTGTTGGAGCTGTAGGGCGACTAATTGTTGAATTTGTCGTATGTTGGAGCTGTCGTTAGTTGGAGCCATCGCTTGTGGTGTCGTCGCTTTTATTGTGTCGCTATTCATAAGTGTCTTTGCACTTTTGCTATAGTTTGTTAACTTCGTTTTGTCTTTAATAACTGTTTTATTTTTCAGGGTCACATTTGCCGGTATCGTCATTTATCGTGTAATTCTTTTGCGATTAACAGCAGTTACTTGGACAATGGTTAGTGGTGAGTTTTTGATGTAAGAAGTTGACACCCGACTGAGGTTTCAGTAGACTAAAATTACACCCGCCTAAAATTGATAACTAGTGCATGCAAAACTATTTAATTTTAGGGGCTAATTTCGGTCAAGTGCAACTTTAGCTAATTGAAGTTCATTTTCAGTCGGGTGTCAACTTCAGCCACGAACATAAGCATTGGTTTTTGTTGGTTAACAGTAGGCTATAATAGAATTAAAGGTAGAAAGTAATTAGAATTAGCTATATTTAGATGTTAGATGGGATTAAGGTTAGGGTTGGGATTACACGAAGTTAGTATTAGACGGAAGTGTAGTTCTAGTGATTGTATGAGGGTGAATTGAATAATGTTCGCAACTTGACAATGATTATTACATAATTCAAAAATTTTTTTTATTAATAAAAAGTGTTGATTTTGTCATTTCGATTTACTATCTTTTTTTATCCCGGCTTGACAAAAGAGATTGCACAAGTAATTTTGTCATGGGTCCTCATTCTTGACGTCAATGATTTCTATTTTTACATTTTATACTAAAAATTTTCATGGAAATAAGAGGAAACCCAAAAAAAAAATTCATATTTTAGCATTATATCATCATTCTTATCTAAAATGCTATGAGAATAGCAGAAATTGCCTTGCGCACTATTTCGATCATTAGTAAATTGCATCTAGGTTGACGCTTAAAAACTCCCAAAGCGAGTCATTATTTTGATGAAAAAAAGAGGGGCAGGCCTTTTTTTTTAGAGTTGTTCTGACTATTTTAAACCCACATTTTGCATAGAAAAT
>QKWP01000791.1:17462-29993 GCA_003550325.1 Gigaspora rosea
TTTTTTTTTTTTTATATCATATATATATAGTTCGTCGTGGTATTAGTTTTTTTTTTATACTGTATGACGTTTGTTGCGATATTAGTATTTTTTTTTTATATATATATACAGTATAACTTAGAATTTTCGCTCTTATTTTTTTTAAGTGATACGATCGACCAATAAAAATCGATCATGTGAATCACGTGCTCAACGAGCACGTGATTCACGTGATCAATTTTTATTGGTCGATCGTGGGGTTGCCATGAACTAATGCTCATAATAATATATAAAAATATAGAATAAATATATATCTTGCACCCTGTGATGTGCTTATATATCGCACCTAATTTGATTGGCTAAATTTGTAGATCATATTTTTAAAAAAAAAATAAATAAATTATTGTTAAAACTTTTAGGTTAAGGTTAGGTTAGAAGATTTATTAGAAAATTCTTAAATTTTTTTGATATATATACAAAATTTTGTACTGAACAAGTTTACTTAATCAAATTAAAAAGATTGTCTAATTAAAATTTAGAGATATTCGCAATTTTTCATTTTTTTAACTCATTTTTTGATAATTTCTCTAAATTTTATTAAAACAACCTTTTTAATTCGACTAAGTAAACTTGTTTAGCGCTAAATTTTGTATATAGGTGCAAAAAATTTTAAAAGTTTTTTAAAATTTCTTAGACTAATTTTTAATCTAAAGAATTTTAACAAAAATTGTTTATTTTTTTTAAAATAATGATCTGCAAATTTAGCCAATCAATTAGAGTGCAGTACACAAGCACATCATACCTATGCGAAGCATATTAAACTTCAAAAAATATATATTTAATTAAAATATAATATATATAATATAATAATAAATAAAAAAATTAAATTTTATATTAAATTGTGAAACCTTGTGAAAATATATAAAAACATGCAAAAATATGCAAAAGCATAATTTTGTGAATATTATTATTAATTGATTATTAATTAATCTTAATATATCATTAATTTATGCTAGTTTTTGCTAGTTTTCAGAAGTTTTTAATGTTTGTTATTTGTAATATTTTTGCTATATTTCAAATTTACTATGCTATAAATATTCGTAATTATTATATTTTCATAATACTCTGAAGTTACTATAGTGTAAACTTTCGTAATTATTACCTCTAGCAATATCTGAAGTAATCATAAGTTTTTCATAAGTTTACTCCTGTATAAAAACTTACGGAAATTTACATATTTTTTTTGCTGATGTAGTTACCAAAAATCTCCTTCTTAGTAGTGTGTAGGTAACAACTCCTCTACTCTCTTTCTTCATCTCTTATAACCTCATACTGACCCAACTAAACCAATATCTCTCATACAATACCTTATTCTTATTTATTCTCTATACCTATCACCAATACTTCATACTTTCTTAACTGAACCAATATCCCTATACAATATCTATTTTTACTCATTTCATATACTTATAATATTATTACTATACCAAAGACCCAGTTCATAGTGGTAAACAGATGCCACATGACAATATCACAGCATTTAACCTTTTTTTCTTTACAACTATTAGCTCTACCAAAGCACTCATCTTCAATATCTGGGTCATCTATTTGAACTATTAACCACATTTGTATACCAACATAACTACCAAGATCTCTTTCATAGTAGTGGGTGAGTGGATAAGAACCTTCTACTCTCTTCCTCTTAAATAACAATCTCTTATAACTATCATGATCTAACTGAACCAACATTTTTTATACAATACTTTATTCTTATTCATTCCTTATATTCATTATCAGACTTCAAACTTACTTAACCAAACCAATACCTCTCATGCAATACCTTATTCTTACTTATTCCCTACTATTATATAATATCCATCACCAATAACTTATACCTACTAATTATTAACTTTATATCAAGAACCTGGTTCATAGTAATACATAGATACTCAATTCACAACATCTCTCCCTGACGATCACTTGTACCGGATTTTTATACAAACGAAATATCAAAATACTGGAGTTAGATGAAGAAGCACTGCAAAAAATGGTTTTTATAAAGGTCAACAATCGCTTCGGGGACTCCTTTATATATTCGGCATGCAAACCAAAAGCAATAGTAGAAGAATGAGTGAAAACAAGCAGGCGGCGCTTTAGTAAACACAGAATTTTGGTGGAAAAATTTTTTCGTTGACAAAGTTTTTTGCAGCAGCTTAATGGTGAGCAGTATTTTGGTTTTCAAATACACTCCTTGGAAAATCTAAAGGACTTGAAACGAACACCCACTACCAAAGTCTTGCTTTACTACGGTTTTTTTTAGAAAATATTTTCTGCATAGAAAAGTGGGAAATCCAGCTTACCCCCTTCAAAAGATCTGCATTGTTTACCAATTCCTAATTGGGAACAGAAGTCATGAGGAATCGCGTTGCCTACATGTAGGACAAGGATTGGCGTTGACCATTTGGAGAAAATTCTAGAAAATTCTTGCAGGGTTAACTCTATCTCGAAGATATAGTAGTATATATAATATAGACTAAATTTAGAGTAGAAAAGTATTATATAATTTTTATATAGTTTTATTCTTTTCGTCAATGATTGATTGTTTTCTTTCTTTGTTTTCTTTATCTTTTCTCTTTTATATTTTGTTGTTGTTTTTGGTATTCGTTTAGGTTTTATAGTATTACCCCCTTTTTTTTTATACCTTTTTATTTCTATAAGTTCTTGTTGTTCTTGAGGGTACAGATCTATTAGCTCTTTATTCTAGAGGCTAGGTAAAGAAGATTAAGGAAAGTGTCAATCTTGACAAAGCTAGCAAGCACTATCGGTGATGATTTGGGTTCTTCTATGCGTTAAAAGACGATAAATCAGAGAAAAATCTTGACTGCGGCAGATCGCATTTAGGTACTTCGGTAACCGGATGAGTCTTTATTGTGATAGGAGGGTTCGGTAGTTTAGGCAATGCTTAATAACCCAGAATGTAAATTCGTTTCCTAATAATAAAGGCAGGATTGACCGTGTTTAAAAAAAAAAAAAAAGTAATACATAGATACTAAATGACAATGTCATAGCATCTAACTCTTAACAACTATTAGCTACCAAAGCATTCATCTTCGGCATCCAAATTGTTTACTCAGGCTATTGACTACACCTGTATATCTAACTATTATGATCTCCTTTCTAGTGGCGAGTGAGTGGGTAACAACCCTCTACTCTTTTCTCTAACAAACTATCCCTTATAACCTCGTACTGACCTAACAACATCTTTTACACAATATCTTATCTTTAATTCTCTATATTTGTTACCAATACCTCCTATGCAATACCTTACTTTTATTTATTTCTTATACTTCTAATATCTGTCACTAATAACTCATACTTAACACTTATCAACTCTATATCAAGAACCTGGCTCATAGTAACAAACAAATACTACATAACAATGTTATAGCATCTAACTCTTAACAACCATCAGTACCAAAACATTTATCTTCGACATCTGGGTTGTTCACTCAGGCCAGCGTTTGAAATTGGGTTGCAGAGTCTTCGGACCACAACAAATTTTAAATTTCCGCACCAAAATCTGAAGTGCATATACAAATTCTGCACATAAATTTGCAAATTTTACTTATAAATTTTGATTAAATGCTTATATGCGCAACTAAATTTTTATAAATTCTTATAATCTGCAACTATTTTTTTTATTTAGATGCAGCCCGCAACTAATTTAAAAATTGAATTTCAGACACTGGCTCAGGCGCATGGCAATCAATTAATCAACAATCACTTCACTAACATTACATTTCACCAACAATTATTCACAACAAGTTCATTTTACTGACAGTTTATTTTACTGAAGCTCATTTCACCAACAAAGTAATTCTGGTCATTGTCATTAGGATCAGGTAGAATTAGGTAAAATTAGGGCTAAAGTTAGTGTGCTTTTTGAAAAAAAAACTTGTTGGTGAAATGAACTTCAGTGAAACAAACAGTCGATAAAATGAACTTGTCAGTGAGTATTTGTCAGTATAATGTTATATTGGTAAAGTGATTGTCAGCGAAATAATACGAACCCCGCTCAGGTTATCAATATACCTGTATATCAATCTAACCACCAAGATCTCTTTCCCAGTAGTGGGTGGGTGGGTAACAACCCTAACTCTCTTTCTTTTAAATAACCATCCTTATAACTATTCCTTATTCAACCAAACCAACATCTCTTATACAATACCTTATCCTTAATCATTCTCTATATCTGTCACCAATACTTCATACTTACTCGACTGAAACAATAACTCCTATGCAATACCTCATTCTTACTTACCAATACCTCATACTTACTCAACCAAACCAATACCTCTCACGCAATACCTCATTCTTACTCACTTCACATACTCCTAATATCCATCACCAATCACTCATACTTACCACTCATCAACCTACGTCAAGGACTCAGTTTATAGCGATAAACAGATGCCACGTGACAACGTCACAGCATCTAATTCTCCTTCCTTAAACAACCATCAGCTATCAAAGCATTCATCTTCGATATCCGGGTTGTCCATCCGGGCTATCGACCATACTATAACCTCACCCAAGACACAAGAACTCTCATTAAACCCAAATGTCATCTCTCATCCAACACATTATTCCTACCCATTTCTTATACGTACAAGATCCGCCATAAACACCTCATATTACCTAAATGTTAACTCTTCATCATGGGCTAAGTCCCAGTCCTGTGACACATGGAATGCCTCCTGACTTCGTTCATGATTTTCACTTTTTCTTTCCCTAATACCCGACCTGTTCGACCAGGCCAACCAGCCACTCACCTTCGATATTCGGGTTGTCCACCGAATCTCCCATAAGACCACCGAACCCACAAATACTCCCACCTAGTGGTGGGTGGGCGGGAACAACGACAAAGCTGGACTTCCGTCGAGCTAGCAGCAAAGACAAAGGGGGAGAACAATTTCCCACACCTCTTCTCTTAAATAGTCATTTCTCATTACCTCATACTTACACATCCCAATTCAATACATCATCCTTACCCACTTCATATACTACAGTCGTCACCTCTACGTCATGGACCTGGGTCATGGTCTCGTGACAAATGGATGCCACGTGACTTTGTTCACGGCATCTCAGCTACATATTAGAGTCATATTAGGGTGTCCAGGATTATGCGATGTGATGAGGTAAATTATGCGGGCGAATTGAGTTTTTTTATATGTAATTAATTTTTTTAGTTCTGTTTTTCGGAATTTCTCGGACATTTATCAAAAATTTTACCTCGACTATGCTCGTAATTTAAGTTCTTTGATTTTCTACATCGGAATTTTTTGGGACCTACATTTTTCACACTCTATCACCCAAATTACAAATTTAAAGCTTGTCGAACGAAGTTACCATATTCCCAACAACCAATCAGATTTTATTCACGTGATTTATGCTTTTTTTTGCTTGATTATGCGAAGCATATGCGATGCGAAAAAATAGCAAATTATGCGCATAATATCGCATCGCATAATCCTGGACACCCTACTACATATACTATTTTAGGGGTATCTGATTTTCGAATTAACGCCCCTGGGCGTTATTTCGCGCTTAAACCGTACACAGTTATTGTTTCCTATTATCTATCTGTTATGATATCTCTTATTATCTACCCGTTATTGATATCTACTGTTTCCTATTATGAACAATTCGTTATTGATATAGTATTGATATCTTACTATAAATAAACGGTTTATTTAAAGTAAAATGATCATGAAAAATGGCTTTATCCCCTATTCAAAGAGCCAACTTTGCTACTATATCTCGTCTTTTATCTTGTGTTATTAATGTAAAGCTTTTTACCAATCATTTCAGCATGATCCTCCCGAGTTGACAAATTCTTTTGCAAAATCGTCTTTAAACCATGGTGTTATTTTCGTTCTACCAGAAAATGATAAAATTGATAATAAAAATATTATCATAATTTCTATGTTGCATGAACCGATTCTTTCAAAGGATCAGGAAAATGATTCAACTCCAACAAAAGTTGATTTTGTAGATCCTTGGGATATGACAGCGCCAGTCTATCAAATCAGATATGATCCTTTTCAGTTTGTAAGTCTTGACGAATTGAAATCAATTACGACTCGTCCTATGAATGAAAGAGAAGAGATTAGCCCATCTGAATTTATGAATTTATTGGGCTTATGGATGAATTTAGGTGACGACAAACTTATCGATAAATTATGTGCAGAGTTAGATAGTTCTGTTAAATTTCAAGGTATAAAAAATTGATTAATCAAACCTCTCGAAATACAATTATTAATATTATTATAACTATTCTTGATAGAATACACATATAAAAACCCACAACCAACTCCTTCTTTGCTTTCTTCGAGCATAGAATGGGAACAAAGTTTGATAGAAGGTCACGCATTACATCCGGTAATTCACTTTAATGTAAAATATTAATTTATGATTTATTTATAATAAAATTTATTTTATATCTGAAAGATGCATAAATCACGATTTGCCTTACCTCCAATTTCGGAAATATTGCCCGGTACTTATGACTTTCGAAAACCCACAATAAGATTCGTTGAAGTACCACGTGATAAAACATATTTACGCGGTCGTTGGGGGGAAAACCTTGACCGTCTTCTAGATGTAATGAAGCAAAGACCAATTTGCTCACCAAATTTAGTTCTATTCCCAGTTCACGAACTTCAATTACCAAATATAAAAGAAAAATTTCCTTATGTCAAGATTCTTCCAATTGAGTATTCAATTGAAGCTTATAGTCAAGCTTCACTTCGAACTCTCGTGGTTCCAGAAGTTCCTGGTTTTGCATTTAAACTTTCTTTAGGTATAACGGTTAGTTCAGCGTTGCGTACCATTACACCATGGAGCACACATACAGGTCCAGAGCTTATACCAATTTTCAAAAAATTATACATTAACAAAGAGATACTTAAAATTTCGAATGCTGTCGCTAGTGCGACTGTTAATGAACAAAATTATGATAATGCAAAACTTTAAGTTGCATAATACGAGAAGACTTTAATGCCCCAAGTGAAAATGTAATAATTTGTGCTGCATTAACCGAAAGGGATGAGAATGGTGTCAGTGTTGTAGAAAAAGTTTGGAGACTAGATACAGAAGAGAAACGTGTCAAATTTTTAAGAAGGTAAAAAATATGCTAACACTGTATTACAGTATTTACAGTACTGTATTAGCAGTTCATATTATTGTTATTACGTTCTATTTTTTAAGTTTACAATAATGATTAAATGTAATTACAGATATTCTTGGCTTTTATTCAGTGCATTTTTGCCACCCGTTTTACACAATGGTTTTTCTTTTGAAGCAGTATGAAATATCTGTTTTCTTAATTTTTATTTTTTACAAAATTAATCATAATTAATCATAATTAATCATGAAATAATTGAAATTATTCTTTATATATATATATAAGCATTCACAAAATGTTCTTGCTCGTTTTGATTCTGCATATGGGCTGATTTATGGAATTGCCAATAACTTTTGATATACTAATCTATTTTTGAATAATTTTATTACCAAAATGTTGGTCTCGATGAGACGGTTCTAATGAATCCAAAATCATCAAAATAAAATCACAGGATCCCAAGATAATTAAGCTTTGTATAATTTTACTATTAACTTTTACTATGTAGACAATCAACGTATGGATTGGTTTTACTATGTAGACAATCAACGTATGGATTGGTTTTCATATATGAAAACCAATCCATACGTTGATTATCTACATAGTAAAAGTTAATATAAAATTATACAAAATCTTAATTATCTTGGGATCCTGTAATTGGATTTTGATGATTTTGGATTCATTAGAACCGTCTTATCGAGACCAACATTTTGGTAATAAAATTATTCAAAAATAGATTAGTATATCAAAATTATTGGCAATTCCATAAATCAGCTCATATGGCTAGTGGGCAACTTATTGGCTTTGTGGTTCGGGATTTCAGTAACATTAAATACCATCAAGACACTCTATTTGCGAGCACAGGACTGCGTGCTAACATGTTAAAAGATAATATTACAGAAGCCAAAGACTTGGTTGAGGTTAGTCATGAAATTTTCGTTAAATCATCAACCTTCTTTGTTAACTAACTCTTCTATTTCAGGTTTACACAAATCTTTATCATACTTTAATTTTATGCAATATATATCGTTTAATTCGTGCGTTAAACCTTCATTATTCTGGTGTTGGTTGGAAAATTGTTAGAGAGCATCTTTCAGAAATCATTCCACGCGATCATTTATTATGGAAATTATGGTTAGAGGATAAAGTAACTAAATTGAAATGTTTTATGCGAATGAAATGTGAAAAACTTTATCGAGATGTAAGTTTTTCCTGACATTATGTCGAGTTTTTGAAAAATTTTTAAGAATACTAATTTATCTAATGAAATTACCATAATTGATCTAGTATATATACCGCCCAATCCCTAATTTAATCCTGTATAATTATGAAAATGAAAATTGATAAAAGTTTTAATTGGTCATTAAAAAATTTAAGCCATTACTAGATTTCGAAACTTATTGTAGATAATTTAAAATTTAGTTATCTCGATACTTTAATTTTATAAAAGTTTTTTTTCTGAATGATAATATCAAATAGAAATTTTTGTCCTCATTTTTAAGACAATGAAAAGCAGTTATCCATTTATTCTATTTAATTGTTTTGTCTGAAGTTTAAAATAAAATATTATAATTCAGATTTTATAAATTTGTTTGGCCAGTTGCATTATTTAAATTCTATTTCAAAATGCGGAAAAATTTAGTATAATAAACGTAAAAAAAGTAGCTTTGATCAGTTCTGCAACTAAATAAATAATATTATGAGTGTTGGATTATAAACATTTGGTTGCATACATAAAGATTTAAAAAAAATCTATAACAGTCACACGATTTGTCACATCCAAAAATTTATCATATGATTTTCATAAATTACACAAATTGCCGAATTTAAATTTTCGTCCGAAACCTTAACCTCAGTACGTTATCACGAATCAGAAAGTATAAAAAATATTAAAAACAAGCTTTTCCTTGTAAACTAATATAGCTTCAAAATTGTGCAATTTTTTTGTCTTGATCTTTCCCAGTTTGCAAATATTCGCTATAAAAAATAGATCGTTAGATGCACCAAGGTGAGAGCTTTCACCAAAATGCATCTGTGAAGGACGGGTGCATTATGAACGTAACAAAGAAAATCAAAGAAAACTGATTTTACATAGGTAAATCATATGAATTCAATGGTTTTTTTCTTTTATATGTGTAGTTTAACCTTTTTCAAGAAAAGCTTCGTTTTTCTGTTAGAGAATTTATATTTTTAGCAGGTTGCGATATCATGGGTATTATGACATACAATGCTCAATCAAGATTTTTATACGTCGTTTAATGGTGAATTTCTATAGTAGCTTATTATGTCGTTAGTGGTGGGCTTTACTGTGCTTCTGAATGATTTTTGATGCCATTTCGCAGTGGTTTTATGTATGTGCTTATCATAAGTCGTTTTGTGATATATTTCTTCGAAGTTTCGCCAAAAAGGATCGAAAGGCATATTTATTATCAAAAATATACATAGATGGATAACATTAATAGAATATTTAATGTTGAACTTTACTGTATTTTAATAGAATTGATGCTGAAAGGGATGAAAATGACGTTTCATTTATTGCCAAAAATCAAAAATCGCACAGGTAAGTGCACTATTGGAATATTCACAATTGATGGCAGAAATGAGTTGAATAGGATAGGAAGAGTTGTTCATTCATTTATTATCAAAAATTAGCAGAAATGGTGCTACAGTCGCACCCCCCTAAGTGCATGCCCTCGGGACCATAGTGAAAAAAAGCCAAAATGTGCACTTAGAGGGGGTTTGCACTTAGAGGGGTTAAAATTTATAATTGTTATATTGTTTGGGACCAAGAGGGGCCGTGCACTTAAAGAGGTTTTTCATATACCGTGCACTTAGGGGGTGTGCACTTAGGGGGTGCGACTGTAGTGGAATATTTGATCAGTAACTTCATTTAGATGTAAGCATCAGTGAAACAATCATTAATATACTTAAATGTCTGAAGCATTTTTCTTGGTAGGATTTAGTAATAGGACCTTTCTGAATTATTAATAATTATAATTATTATTCGATTGATCGAATTATTAATCATTTGAATAATAGATAGCACAAATAAAATGATTCTTAAATAATGCAACAAATAAAATTTTAAAGTATATCTTTATTAATTCAAATTTTGAGTCATAGCTTTAGCAGCAGTATTTAAAGCATCATCACCCATATTTTTTCAGGTTTTTGTTCTTCTATAGTCTCTTCTAATTCTGGTTCGAAGTGTATTTTTTCTTCCAGTTTTTCAGCTTGATAATTTATTTCTTCTATTTCTTCTAATTCTTCTAGTATTCTACCTAGATTTATCTCTTCTAAATTTATTTCTTCTTGTTCTCTTGCTTGTAAATCTACTTCTTTTTGGGCTTCTTCTAAATTTATTTCTTCTCTAGATACTACTTGTTTAACAACTATATTAGCAAATTTATAGTAGTGCAATCTTTCGAAAGATTTTGCAAACCTGCAAAATCTTTCAAAAAATTTTGCATATGCAATATATTTCGAAATATTTCACAATGTATTTCGAAATATTTTAGGTTTCAAAATATTTCAAAAATATTTTTGAAAGTGAAGTCGAAATATTTTTTGAGAGGACTGGCTGAATTAGTAGATATGTAACCTGGGTTATACCAAGAACAGGACCCGAATAATACATATAGAGGTTATATTGGCTTTAATATAAACTTTTTGTAAATTTATCCACTTTTTATTAGAGCTAATTAACCTTATTTTATATATAAGCTTTAATATTTAAATAATTTTATCTATTTAAAAATATAACAAATATATATTTTTTTTTCAAAGGATTAATTAATTAATTTGTAACCGCGGTTACTGTAACCCATCCCAACAAGCCAATTAAATTCCAAGATCAGGTGTAATGTTACACATTTGAAAAAGTCAAAACAAACGTTCGTTTTGCCAAAAATTGCTTCTAAATCAAAATTTCACATATGAAACTACTAGATAATGAAACCTACATTCAAAATAATATATTTACCTCTGAAGAACTTAAAGAAATTCGTGACACAGAAGTAAAGGACCTCCCGGAGATGCCAATTGAATTATTAAAGTATAAGTATATCAACTCTTTCGAAAGAAAACAACAATGTAATACTTGATATGCGACAAGACTGTGAGGGCAGAAACTTTGACAGGACTAAATACTTTAATTTTGACTGGATTAAGAATACTATTCACAGTTTATTATTAGAATTCGAATCTGGCACATTACAGCAAGATCACTTGGAAGCATGGTATAATATTCATGTTTGGTCTTTTATAGATAAATTTTTCAATGAGTTAGAAGGGATAAATGTTTCCATAGGTGAATTGTGTAGCCTTGCTTCATCCAAACGCAAAAACAAAAAAAGAGTAATTCAAAGATTAGTCGAAACAACACGAAAAGCACTTGGGAGAAGAGGTGAATTGATCTTAAAGAAAGGAGTAATGAATATGGTGCTTCTGAGGTAGGGAAGAACTATGAAGGAGACAATGGATGAAATTACTTAAAGAAAGAGGATTAAAAAGTCCCAAGATGCTTAAGGACATGCTTGTAGACTTGGGCAATTTCATGAAGTGGGAAACAAACAAGTTTCGCCAATTAGAGCTAGTGTTGCAAGCCGGCTTAGCTGGCCTAGCTGGTTCAGCCGTGGCTTAAATTACTGCGCTACAGCCACAGCTGAGCTGCGGCTTGGCACAGTAAACATTTCGTAAACAACGAATTTTTTGCATAAACTAAATAAATGCTCTTTATAATCACGCACTAAATAATAAATGAAAAACTGCCCCAAGAACGGCTTGAAAATTTATTCTAAATTCCGTGCAAAAAATGCACGACAAAAAATAGTAAGGCCAAAATTAAAAAAAATTCTACCAATGAAACTGCCGATACTCATTAAATGAAATATGTTTTTATCACAGAGTAAACTTATTTTCCTTTTTTATAGCTAAAAATTTCAGAAAAAAATTTTCGGCCAAAAATTAAGAATTTTGAAGATTATCGGCCTACATTACGATTGTTTCCATAAATTCTGGGATATTGTTAAAAAATTGGCCGACGGAATATTTGCTGATTTAGCAGTAGGTTGTATAAGTTATCCTAACTTTTGTAAGATAATTCATATCAGCGGATCGGCATAGTTGGGTAAATCGACCAATCATGATCGAGGATTATCAAAAAAATTTTGCTCGAAAATTTATTATAGAGCGAATTTACACAAAAACGGCCTTTTTAACCAGCTTTGCATTTATAATTAAGTACGTAGAACATTATGAAATTCATGTATTTAATTATAAGCCAAAAGTAGATTAAAAAGGCCATTTTTTTGAAAATTAGCATCCGAATTTACCCTTGATAGTTACCAACCCATCTTACAATGCCCAAC
>QKWP01000791.1:30609-45205 GCA_003550325.1 Gigaspora rosea
TATTAATAAAATACATAACACTTAATATAAATTACATATAAAATACAAAAATCAGCATTCCTGACTATGTAAAGTTAATTTTTTATTAAGTTAACATCTTGTAGACTTCTAATAAAAGTTGTAGAGCTAGTTTTTGTGATTCTAATGATAGCTAGATCGGTAAAATTAGTTAGGTGTATAAAAAGTTACAAGCAATTAAAATTCAAAAAATTTTATAAACTATAGGAATCATGATTCCTGTATTAACATATTTTATTATGTTTTATTATAAAAATCTCCCCCGGTTAAAATTCTCCTTCTATCGTGAATTGTCAATTAAGCCGATTAATGCATCATCACCATAGCACATATTTAATACAAAGTACAGTAATTCTTATTTTTAACTTAAAAATTATTCTTTTATTAAAATCAGTTGTATCCTCGCAGCTACTATATTTTAAACCAAGATCTTGGTATCCAAATGTTGAACTCAATTTAGGTTCAATTGAACTTAAATTTGGGTCAGTTGAAATTCAGTAGTGCATGACTTGAAAGGCTTTCACTTCGCTCTTCTCAGCTCCAGCCAATGAACATCGGATCATACTTTATAACACCACTACACTCTTCAAACTCAAATAATGTAAATTTAACATTTTATAGTTGTTATGTTTAAGTTTCATTGGAAAGTTCATTATAATGAGCTTCGACTGTAAATAGGTATATAAATAAATCCGGTTTAGAAGTCAAATTAACACAAATAAATAATTATAAAAGATTGTACATAACTTTTATTTAACACGGCATTATAGTTTTACTGATCAACCACGATTAAGAGAGGATAGATACATGTTC
Source organism: Gigaspora rosea (assembly GCA_003550325.1). NCBI lineage: Eukaryota > Fungi > Glomeromycota > Glomeromycetes > Diversisporales > Gigasporaceae > Gigaspora > Gigaspora rosea. Next base: position 31,441 of record QKWP01000791.1, read on the forward strand.
AGCAAAATTAAAAATAAAGTCAATAGTTATACTGTAGTATTGTCCCAGTCCCATAGAAATATGGTATTACGGAATTCAAGATTTTGTGTAATGTCATAATCCGTAATTCAGTAATTACGACATTAACTATACCCTGAACTTAATGTTAATAAACTTTGTTTCATGTTGCTTTTTATTAAAAAATTATCGACACTTTAGCGTTATATTTATTGTGAAGACCCTTATTCATTCGTTCAGTAAAATTTTAAAAAAATACATTAAATCAATATTAAAAGACATTCCACCTTTTAATTTCTCTAAAAACGTGTTTTTCTTCTAACCTAATACTATGATGAATTTTTTCATAAATTACAATATCCCAACCACATTTTTGTTCTTTTAACTCATCAAATACAATAAATTCATTCGCCATACTTTCTAAATTTTTAATTGTATTATTTGAAAAAAAACCATCATCATAATAAGCCAAAGAAAGATGATTAATTGCTTTTGATCGAATAATAGTTTTAGTACTATTATCTTTAACCAATACATTTGAATTTGAGTTTGATTCATCAAAGGATAATTGAGATAATTGATTTACCAGATCAAGCATTTCTTGACATACTTGTAAAGAAATTAAAAGATTTCTAGAATTTGAAAAAATGATATTTTTAACGAGTGGATAAGTAATATTATGATTATTGTTAAGAAAATTATCTATAAATTGAATTATTTGATCAAGTTTTTTATAAGCAGATATATATTCATAATTTTCATCAATATTACCATTATTAATAATTCTTTGACTATCATATAAAGTAAAAAAACCAGTCATAGAAATATGCGGACCATATTGGTGAGCATTATTCGGACCGAATAATTTTAAAGATTGATCATAAAATTTTAAGATATTTTGATAAAATTGAGAAGAGTGTGAAGGTTCAAGGTACAATATGCAAGTAAGTTTTGATGCCATTTTTTTTTTAAAAAAAAATTGAATTTGCAAGAATGCAACATACACAAGTCGAATTTATAAGGATTTTTTTTTTACTTAAGCTTAAGTAATTTCAAATAATTGACAAAATTAGGTAATGCATGTCAATCCAATGATACAGTAGTTAAGTAAGTATTTTAAGTGGGTTCATTGAATGTTGTTATATTTATTAGGAAAGTTTCCTTTATTTACAACAATATTAATTTTCTATTCTAAATTCCCATTCCACCAGCACCAGAAAAATATCTCTTATATACACTTTTGTTTGTTTGAGAATCTTTCCGCAGTCACCGCTCTTTCCGTTAGAGGCCCACTGTCCCGTAATACAATAAATTTTGAATAAATTACCATATTAGGGGGATGGATAAAGCCATATGATTTTTTGAAAATTTAATTAAAATTAAGGCTAGAGCTTGTTTAACATTAGGTTCGGGATTAGGTTAGAACAAAACAATAGGAAATTGCCTTTCCGACATTTTTTATTAATGGCCCAAGACAAGTTTAGACTGCCGTTTTTATATTATCGCGTTTTTTTTTTTGACTTCTTCGGGCTGAGCAAATTTCGCGACTCCGGCTAGACTCCGGTTGTTTGATTTACGCAAGAATATCACGTGGGTATAGGGTTGTTAATAGAGCAACATACTCCGGGTTATACTCCAGTCTATGATTGCATGGCTGCATGCATTTGTTGCCCATAAAAAATTTTATCTGACAAATAACATGTAAGGTGCACTTAAGATAAGAACTAATCTGAAGCTAGTGCTCCTAGTTCTGGTCCAAGTCTGTTCCGAAGTCTGCAGACTGGTCTGAGTCCAAATATATTTATATGTATTTTTTGGTGCTAAACAAGTTTACTTAGTGCATAAAATTAGAATTAATTAGTAAAATTTTATGAATCATAAGATTTTATAGAATTTTATTAATAAAATAAAATTCTGTAAAATTTTATAATCAACAAATTTTTATTAATTAATTCTAACTTTATGCACTAAGTAAACTTGTAACACCTAAAAATACATCAAATTGGCCGAATTGTTTTTATTTTACTTGAAATTTGGAGAATAGATGCATAATTTTGGATTTTTGATCAAAAAAGTCAAATTTAAGCATCATTTCTCCAAATGTCAAGTAAAATAAAAACAATTCTACTGAGTTATTATATTTTTAGGCGCTGAATAAGTTTACTTAGTGCATAAAATTAGAATTAATTAGTAAAATTTTATGAATCATAAGATTTTATAGAATTTTATTAATAGAATTCTATGAAATCTTATAATTCACAAATTTTTATCAATTAATTCTAACTTTATGCACTAAGTAAACTTGTTTAACCCTAAAAATACATTAAATTGGCTAGAATTTTATTAATAGAATACTATCAAAGCTAATGATTCACAAATTTTTATTAATTAATTCTAAATTTATGCACTAATTAAACTTGTAACACCTAAAAATACATCAAATTGGCCGAATTGTTTTTATTTTACTTGAAATTTGGAGAATAGATGCATAATTTTGGATTTTTGATCAAAAAAGTCAAATTTAAGCATCATTTCTCCAAATGTCAAGTAAAATAAAAACAATTCTGCTGAGTTATTATATTTTTAGGCGCTGAATAAGTTTACTTAGCGCGTTAAGTTAGAATTAATTAGTAAAATTTTGTGAATTATAAGAGTTTATAGAATTTTATTAAAAAAATTCTATAAACTCTTATGATACACAAAATTTTACTAATTAATTCTAACTTAACGCGCTAAGTAAACTTGTTCTAAAAATACATTAAATCAGCAGAATTATTTTATTTTACATTTAGACCAAAATATGAAACTACACTCTGTGAATTATTTTGCAAAAATATAGTAGATAAAAATTTTTTGTATAAATGCATGTCATTAATGTTGCATGTCACATTTACATGAAATTTTTTAAAATGCTGCGAGTGGGTTGAGATTTTAAAAATTATATAATAACCCGGAGTAGAGTAGAGTTATTTACCCCATATGGAGCAGACCGGGTTATATACTCCAGGTTATACTCCGGGTTATGCTCCGTGTTATACTCCGTGTTTTACTCCAGGTTATACTCCAGGTTATACTCCAAGCAGTGTTGGTCACTTTTATAAGTCCAGAAATTTTGAATTGCAACTGGACTTATATATTCCAATTGGAATTTATAAGTCCAATTTTCCAATTTATAGGTAAAGTTGGTCCCATTACCCAACACATCATACTCCGGAGTTATACTCCGGGTTATACTCCGGAGTATAACCTGGAGTAAAACTCCAGAATATAACTCCGGAGTATGACCTGGAGCAGTATTGATTTGTGGAGTAAGGCGTGCTCCATTTAATTTTAACCAACCCCACTCCATTAACAACCCTACGTGGGTACATGGCTTTAGACGACCCCATATTAGGCGTTGATAATTTTATTTAATTATTAAAAAAAAAAAATGTATATATATATATCAATAAATAATTATAGTACAAAAAAGGCAACAATGATTATATATATTATATATTATATATAATTATTATTTTCTATATCATATTTTATCATATTTATATATTAATTCTCGTCTCTTGTCCAAACACAGAATCTCTAAATTTCCGCCATAAACTTTTTTTCCATTCCCAAGCATCAAGTTCATATTCATTATCTTGACGAAAATATAATTTCAAAAATTTTTTTACATATTTTTTAATAATAGGATTATTTCCATCAACATCATCATTTATACAAAATATTGATGGATTCTTATTCATAATCTTATTTAATTCATACCAGCTTTGATGTGAATACTTAAGCATTACGAAACTAAATGAGATCTGTCCTATTGCATAATTAAAACGAGATATTTCGTTTACAGCGTATTCACGGTAATTAATAGTTGTTTTTTCATGAAAACTGCTATTATTGGAGTGTGTAGTATTATAATAATCAACGTTGTCTTTGAGATTATTGCCTTTGAGATTATTGCCTTTGAGATTATTGCCTTTGAGATTATTGCCTTTGATATTATTATCTTTGGTCTTATTATTTTTGCGATTATTATCTTTGCGATTATTGACTTTGAGATTATTATCCGTGAGATTATTGTTTTGCTCTACTATCGAAGGAGACGGTTCTGGTAAGAATGCTTCTAAACCCAATTCGCCTGATAATGATAGAACGCGTGTAATTATACAATCACCACATTGATATTTATCAAATGCTAGCATACGAAAAATCTTATTTATAGGAACACTATTGTTATTATTATCCATAAAATCTTTTCCAAAACAAAGATCAAAATCGATATTACATTTTGTATAATAAAATCTTGGATTTGAATCCCAAATAGGATATCCATCCATACTTGACCAAGAATAAGATGTTTCGTAAGGATGAAAAAGATTTGCATCATTAAGAGTTTTTGTATAATTGTTTAACGTTTTGCGTTCAATTCTATGAACTTCTTCGGTTCCAAGAGTTCTCAAGATTTCTTTGCGTTCAGATAATTCCCAATGACCATTATGATTTTTATCCATCTTCCATATTAAAAAACTTTTTAATAAAGTTTCTCTATGTTTTTCTATAACATAATGTGTGAATAAAAATGTGGTGTGAATATCGGCTAGTTGCCCACGAAAACGATGAGATGATGTTTCATGAAATTCTTCTGGCCATTCAGCAACGATTTCTTTTGAAATTAATGTTGAAAGAGCGTGAGTTGAGTGTGAAACATACGCCCTATGTCTATAACCGAATTTTTCACCTAAATGAATAAACATTTAGTTAAAAAAATTTTTTTTTCGTGTACTCGGAAATTAGATAAATTTTTTTATCATGTTCTGGTCACATTAATAATGCTATTTAATATAAATTTACAACTACTTTATAATTACATTATATATATAATATATTTATAATATATTTATAGTATATATATAGTATTTTATAATATATATAATCTAGAATGTTTAACATTACATGATAAAAACATTCATAAATTTTCGGGTAACAAGGTTAGTGGTATTATAGATTACTTACTAAGTAGTTTATTAGTATGATACAGAGCATACCATTCACCAGCTTTAATTGGCAATCCATCGAGATCGGGTTGAACAAGCAGTTGTGGTTCTAAGTGAAATACATGACCGTATAATGGAGTCCAAAAATCGCTTGGAGTTAAATGTTTTCCTAAAAATAAATCATCATTAAAATAGATGACCTGTTCTCAATTTAGTAATTAAAGTCTTTTATTTTATAAAATCCAATGAAATGTAATTAATTTATTAATAAATAAAGCCTACTTGATTCAAAAGATTTGGAATATTCATCATTTGACTTTCAATTGCCAAAGAATTAAAAGTTGGTAATACAGTAATGTCGGTAAATATATCAGTATGTTTAACGATTTCAATCCTTGAATCTCCAGTTACAGGGTTTATCCAATCGGTATTTAACCAACTGGGAAATTGCATTGTTCCATTTTCGAGATCCGTAACGATAATATAAATCTTATTTATATAATCCTTAAAAAATGTTTCAACAGATCTTATAGAATAACGTAATTCATCATAATCACGGTAATAATGTTCTGGAATATTTAATCCTGATTTATTTTTATAGGTTTCTCGCATTATTTTATAATTATCTTCACTACCATTCACCCATGTATATACTATGTCAAATAATATCCGATCGCATGGTCCTTGATTTTTTAAATTATTTTTTGAGTCAGTTGATTCAGTTGATTCAAGGGTACCTGTACTAATCCATTTTTCTATCCACGTTGAATCTTTACACGAGAAAGGTGAATTAATCTGTTTATGATCCAATATCGAAAATCCCGGATTTTCTACTGTATTATACAATGTTGTGATTGACAATATATAGGTTGTGCACATAAGCGTTAATGATAAGAAAATTATTACAGATTTCGGTAGCAAAATCATTTTTAAGGTTCGTTTTAATTTTAAAGAGAACATGTTTCTATATTATGGATAGTTTTACTTTCTATCACAAGCAAAATGAAAGAAAGGTGTCTAATGACTGATTAATTGATTTCAATGCCTCTTTTATTTAAAGCTTTCAAGCATAATCACAAATTATGCAATAGAAGCAAATAAAATATATTAAAAACGATGTGATCTCTTTTTTTATAAGTTCTGTTTGATTTTCGGAGTAAAACTTGATATCCAATGCCTATTCTTAGCGTTACACATCTTGGCATGATGACAATCTTCCCCATATTCAAGCATGTTAGATATATTACTTTTCTTGGACTTCTTGGCATTCACTTGGAATTAACCAACTATAATTCGTTAGTATATCGCATTGATTCCCATTAATGCATAATTCTAACATTTATCTGCTTTCGAAACATGAGAGTCCCTGCAAATTTCTGATTAATCTTACTACTGAACATTAATGTCATAGATCCGATACGTACTTAAATACTTATTATGAGTTATCTTTATTCTAATTTGATTACCACGGATATAACTACATAAAAACATATCATATTCTATAATCCATCTAACGCAAAGATTACGTTACCGATCTTCTACACGTAACGAGATAAACGAAAATTGTAACTTTATAAGTATATTCAAAAACCCTATAGAAGGACTTTCATATGATCAGCTGGCTAATTGGAATCAATAACCTGGATAAATATTTTTTTTCAAGTAACGTTTCACTAACAAGAAAATATTCGTACGTACTTAGAAAACAAGTCCTTGGCTTTCCATTTATAATTATACCTTACTCTACGCTAAACAAAAAAGATGTTGATCGTAGCGGTGGGAGTAAGATCAGAAACCCTTGGCTTTTTATTTATAATTATGTCTTTACATAAATACTCTAAAAAAAAGGACGTGTGATCGTAGCGGAAAATATAATGAGAGTAAGATCATAAGTTGGCTTTTCATTTATAATTATGTCTTTACATAAGTGCTCTATGCTAAGGATTTTGAATCGTAGCGGAGAATATAATGGGGAGTAAGATCAGATTTCAATTAATTTTTTATATCGTTTAAACTATAAACGGTTAAATTTTTTTTAGGTCAATAAATATATCTGATATATAGGTCCGAATTATTACAATTATAGTAATGACAATAAAACAATGTAAATCATTACCATATGGATGTTTTTAATAATTTTCCTGCCATTAAGTTTTTTGAAACCTCAAATTTAATATAAAATATTTGATGCAACCAAATAGTTGGCACTGTATTTAAAATTACATAATAAACAAAAAACTTGGCTATAAGTTATATAATAAACTTATTTACTTGCAAATTTACTCGCATATTGAATTTCTTTGATTTAATTAGTCGATTCTTTATTCTAGAAATTAACCAATCAAATAAATCTAAAATCACAAGGTTACGGATATTTTTTTTATGAATTTCCGAGTGTTCTGAAGAATAACAATTTTAAATATTTGACAATCAAAGTTATTTGATTCAACATTTTTGATGCGATATTTATTTACTTATCTTTATACTTGAATTGTTTTTTCCGAAAAATAAAAAAGTTTCAGTGAACCGAATAAAACTGAAAATTTTTAGTGAATAGAAAAATAATTGTTAATAAATTTGTAACCATGGTTACTGCTAGTGTTACACGGACACGGACATTGTCTCGCCAATTTTACAAGGCACGGACAGTCCCGGACAATGTCCATGCCCCCATATCTGCAATGATGTCCCGGAAAGGCATTGTACACGGACATTGTCCCACTAATTTTTAGCTTTGTCCCTACTATGTCGGGATATGTTCGTGGTATACTTGTTGGCAAAACTCATTGGATTTGGGGATAAACCCGGACAAATGGATTGTCCAGTCATGCCTGAAAATCTCATATGGACAAACCCAATCCAAAATCCCAAATCCAAACTCTGGCCAAATCTCAAATCTCATTCCATATCCCAAACTCTAAATTCCATCCCAAATTTCAATAAAATCACGAAAAATAGAAATTGATACTAGCAAAATCCGTAGGTTCTTATATATTACAAAGATTTCACTTGTATTACACATATATATAAAATAGGTTGAGGCATCGATCTACGTGGCCGGATGATTTTGCCGGTGATTATCAGATTAACTGATAATTCGAGTAAGATAGTGCCAGCTGATCTATCGTAGCGGCATATGCTTGATCTTCGTTAAGATAGTCTTTAATTGTTCGGATTTTCAGTTGGCGTAAGATATTCTTCTTGTCTCCGGTTTCATGTACTGTATATCTGTATACATTATTTTGAATTTTACTGTATTCGGTTGGTGCGTTATGCCTTATTTCTTCTAATGTCGGAAGGCAGTTTACTTTTTCTGCTACTTTATTTCTGTCTTGAAAATCGAATATTTGTAAGTATTTTCTTCCGTAATAGTTATTAAGATACTTATTAATTCTGGTAAGTCTTCCTCGTAATCTGTTTATTTCGAGTGTTACACCTTTCTTGTATTTTTCAATAGCAATTATTTCTTTTGTCGTTACTTTTTCTGTCTTCTTTTTAAAGGTATTAAATTCTTTTTCCGTTAATGGTGATATATCATTTTCTTCTTGCTCGTCAAGTGATTCTATTTCACAGTAATTGAAATATTTTCCAATTTCTTGAAATATGAAGTCTTGGTTCTTTTGTAGCATAGGTATCAGGTTCATAAATATGACTTCCTGAAATGTATGCCATGTCCAGTCAGATGATTTATCTGACTCCGTTGCTATCGGTTCTTGTATCCAATCCCATGGATATATAAATATCGAGAGTGTAACATTATATGTCGCATCTTGAACGTTACATCTTCGAGCGGTCCATTCAAGTTGTGATGGTACTGTTTCACTCCAGATCTTCTGTAATTTTTCTTCTTCAAGAATTATTCCTGATTCTTCAAGTGTTTCACGCATTGCTGCGTCTTCTTCTGTTTCTAAAATTTCATGTCCATTGTTATCGGTATAGACGTCTACTTTTCCTCCGGTTCCTTGCATCATATTGAAATATGGTTTATCGGGATGTATTCTTTGTGATAACATAATTTGTATTCCTCTCGTTGAATCTCTTCTGAATATAACAACTTGTACTAATCGTCTGTCTTTTAATTGGTTATTCCTTCTACAATATGCACAATTGTTGTAGAAAGTCATTTCGTAGGTTTTGGTGAGTCCTCTATATTCAAAGATAGGTCGGTATTGTCTGCATCTTGAACATTGTCGCGTTCTTTCATCGATTTCGATTTCCATTTTTGGGTTTGAAGTTCCTTTGCTTTTCGTATTAAGTATTGTCCTTTATATGCTCCTGATTCTCGTTTCTTTTTGAAATGCTTTTCAAAATAAGGTTTTCTTTTGTTTCTACAATCTGCACACTTGGTACGTATTCCTCTTTGTCCTAATCCAAATTGTGAGTACTTTTTGTATTCTCTACAATTTGTGCACTTATATGTTTTTGTGGCGTGATCAGGATTTTCTTGTATAAACTTTTCAAGTTTTTGTATTTTCTTTTCGATAGATTTCTTTTGGTATTTCAGTTTTCAGTATTCTTTTGCTTTAGGGTTGTTGAGGTATACTCTACAATTATTACAACACTTATATTGTCTTTTGGTTTTCTTGCTTATTCCAAAGCTGTCTGTTTCTTTAATTACTTTACAGTTACTGCAAAGTGGCATCTAAGCTATAATGGTTTGAACTGTGCTTTTAATGTAAATGTATTCGTGCCAAATATCTATTTTGATGGCTACTTCGTCTTCGAGTAGATTGTCAAATAATGCAATAACGTAATAGTATTTCCCAGTAAATGGTTGGTTATTGGTGTCCTTATAGATATTTATTTTAATACCAGGTGTTCCTTGGTGTGCTATTATTTGCAGTGGATCTTTATCTGAAATGGTAACACAATAGTATGCGTCTTCTTTGATTTCTTCTTTTAATAAGCCGTAAGGATGTAATGCCTTTTCTGCTTGGGTGGTGAATAATGATGTTGTGATTTCGTGAGGTGGTATGTCTGTTGAGAATATCCGTAATATAACCTTTCCAAATATATATCTGTCTGGTATTACAGATATTCGAGCTGTTATTTGTGATTTAAGTACTGAAATGATGTCTGTGTCTTTTGGTAAATGTGTAAATATTTGATATATTGTACTGTTGAGATGCTGTAAATATAACGTTTTGTATTTTGTTGATATCGAACTATATTCAGTTTTTGGTATTATTTTTATTTCAGTGGGTTCTTCTTTGTTGAATATTGGTGTATAGTTGAAAGTACTATCTTCTGGTATTTGTCCCGTTCCGTAAATGCTCATTGAAATATAATTCTTCGTCTTCTGAATTGATTATATCTCTTCCTTGTACAAAGTTAGCTCCTTCATTAATTAAAATTCCTTGTAAGGAGTTTGCTCTGTGTACAATTATTTGTATTATAAAATATGGTATGAGCCCTTGTTCTGTTGCTCTAATAAGTTTCCACTTAATAGCTCCTATTTGTTGGTATGTTGCAGTTAGAAAGGAAATATATTCAGCTTGCATTTGTTGTTGTTCGTAAACAAATATAGCGGTATCATTTGGTATCAAACCGTTGACTCTAGTGTTTGTTGTAATACTACTAATGTTTGTCCTAATCTATGGTTACTTGTTGGTGAACAACATGAAATTAATTCTTTAACGGTGACTTCAATGTCGAGTTGTACTTCTTAAATAGGTCTTTGTATAAGAATTTCTTCAGTAGGTTTAATAAATTTCCTAAGGGTATTTCTGAGTTTTGGTATAAAATTCCACTGATAGTTAAATTTAGCGTTTTTGGGTATAATACTTTCTTTTAGTGCTTTGGGATTTTTGCTACTAATTTCTTTTTATGTCTTCTGTTAGGATTCCTTTTTCTGCTTCTTTTGGTCATTTAAGCAATTTATATTAGAACAATGGCGTTATTCTGCCCCCTTTTGAGGTTATACTAAAGCCTTCTTTAGTAATGGTGGATATTATAATCTAGTTGTTTTGCTCTAATTCCTCGTATAGTTTCTTGGAGTTGTATTCCTGTATTATTTCTGTATAAATTATTCAATAAAGTAACTGTTTCTTGTACTGCGTCAGTATTATTGATTCTATTTTGGTTTGCAAAGATGCTGCGTTTATTTGTATTGCTACAATTGCTGCTTGATTTATTATTCCTTGGCCGTTTAAAGGGACGTTGCCTTGGGTTCTATGTTGTCTTCCAATGGCTTCTTCAAGTGTTAATAATCCTCTTTCCGTATTTTGTAAGTATTCAAGAATAAATCTTTGTTGTCTGAGTCTTTGGGATATTAATCCTTGTTGATGGATTTTTATTTGCGCGTAATTTGGAACTGGGTGTGAATTACTTCTTTGTGAATTTCTTTGGTTTCGTCTCATCTAATATTGTGTTCAAAAGGATCCGGTCCTCTTTTACGATATTTGAATGTGTCTTTACAAGATACGTTTTGTTTTTCACAGTTGGTACAAGTGATATTGTTTTTAATACAGCGTAAGTGTTTTGCTCTGCAGTAATTGCAAGATTTAGTAGCTCTTTTATGGTGCTTATGGAGTCGTTGGGACTTCATGCTGTTCTTCTGAGGATTTTATCCGTGTTTAAATAAGTTTTTAGTTCATAGGGAGATTATGATTTCGAATATTCATGTGATTGACTTGGGTAAATATAAAATTAGTTAATCTTGTAAATTGTGGTTGTCTAGGCCACTTATAGAAATTGTCATTCTTAGTGTGGATGCTCCATCCATCGCACACCACAGTCGTGTCCTTCCTAGATATGACACGCCCTGTGTACTTCTTTAATAAATAGATATATTTTGATTTACAATACTATAATATAAAATATAAAATATAAAATAAATGAATAAGTAAATAAGATTTAAGTTTATCCGTGATAGTCAATCTTNAATACTATAATATAAAATATAAAATATAAAATAAATGAATAAGTAAATAAGATTTAAGTTTATCCGTGATAGTCAATCTTCAATGATCACATCTTGTTCATCTCCTGTTTCATCATTTCTATCAGATGATCTTTCGTCTCGCACTAATTCTTTTCTGGTAGTATGATTTTGTCGTGAGAATGAGTCCATTTCTGCTACATTCCTTAATGCTTCTGGCATTTGAGGGTTGTCAAAAGGTACCCTTAAAAATGCATAGTCTAGTTCTCTATCAGTAGTTCTTTTCTTTCTCATAGCGAGATTATAATTTGATACACTATTTTCTATAGCTTCGTCTTCCAATTGTTTGATTTTTCTTTTCAACTCACGATTTTCTTCTTTTAAATCAGCTATTCCCAATTGGAGGTTTACTATGCGGTTGTCCATCATTTGGATTCTTCTTGTTAATGATTGTATATTAATTAAGTTGGTTCCTGCCATAGGTAAGCTTAGTCTTCTGAAAATTTGTTCTAGTTCGTTAAACCTATCCTCAAGACTTCTTGTTGGTTCAGGTTCATTGTTTATTTCTTCTATATTTTCTTGAGGTAATAATGGTTCAAATGGTTGTAGTCTTTAAGAGTCCAAGATTACTTCTATAGATTCTTCTTCAGTTATTTCAGAAAGTTTAATCAATGGTCGTTGCTGAACAGGTGTCATATTGCGAGGTGGTGTTTTTGCTAATTCTATATTGATAGAAGGAGTAATAGCTTTGCTGGGTCCTGCTTCTTCCACAGCTGTTGATGCTTCGCTATCAACAGTAGCTTTCTTCCCTTTTCTAAATCGTGACGCTTCTTTTATGCTTCTTTCTTTACATTCTTTACAAGGAATTGTTATATCTATATTTGGTAACTGGACTTCTTTTTTTCTGTTCTGTCTATCAGTTTCTATTATTTTTCCTAGTTAAATTATTCAGTTGTTGCATCTTATTGGCATTATACCATATCCCTCATAGAATCGATATGGTTTATATATATTTTCTTTTTCCCATTCTTCGATTCTTCTTTCTGCTTTATAATCTTGATATGGTTCACGGGTTTGTTTCTGTTCTAAGAAACATTCACAACATAATCCTGCTAAAAGGGTATCAGGTCCTTTTGGCATGAGGCAAGTTTCACAAAGTACGACATTTCCATTTCGTCTCCTTGCCATATGGTCATTGGCTTCTTGTGGGGTGTTTATCCCGACATCATATGTTGTTTCTATATTTTCCCAATTATCGAAATGTGCATTTCTTGGTTGGTGATTATACACATCTGTTGTCATTTCTCTTGTGGCTATCCTTAGCCTTCTTAGAATCAATGCTTCATTCCACCTGGTTACTGGTGTATCCTTAAGGTGCTGGACAATTCTTATGATCATTGATTCATTTATGCGTATGCCTTTATGGTGCATGTTTCTAGTAGTGGTTTGGACATACTGGTACATTCTGGTATCCATAGGTTGGAATCCATAAAGATAATGGGTGTTATACCCTATCTTTTCTTCATATGTACAAAAGTAATATTGGAAAGAATCACATTTAAAATGCTTCTTCCAGCCTTGTTTCTTGCAAAGGTAGCATTCTACTAGTTGATTTTTTCCAATTCCTTTGGCATATTGAGCACTTCTTTTATCTGTAATAGATAATTTTTCAGTGTAATTCCTATAACAGATTTCGCATACAAGAGTTTTGTCGAAATATCTTTCATTATAACTTCTTGATTCTACCCTTTGTTCAACGTCCTGGTAGTAACCATTTAATAAATAAAGACATGCTTGTCCCACTAAAGTTCTATGGCATTCGCTGCAATGATAAACATCATTTTCATTAGTATATCCACATGCACATTGACTTTTGTCAAATGTTGCTAGTGCTTCC
>QKWP01000791.1:50064-72414 GCA_003550325.1 Gigaspora rosea
TTTATTAGATAGCTGATTAATTCGGTATTGCATTTGTCCAAGTTTTTCAGTTTGCATCTGTTTAGCTTCTTTATCATGTTTCTTGTCGTGATATTTTTTTTGGTTTTCTAATGTATCTTTCCATTGTTTCTGTTAAGTAGGCTACTGATTCTGTAAATCCTACTGGTCCAGTTACTGGTGTTTCTTCATTTATAATGATATCTTGTGGTGTAAGCATATATTTCATTCCTTTCGTTGGATCCCATTTATCTAGGTCTTTTAACCTTTGTTGTAATGTTTTGTCTAGTTCTATGTCAGATGTTATCATATCGCTAGCATAATATCTTAATATTTTTATTTCATTGACTTGTTCTTTTAAGTCAAATTCTGTTTTTCTTGGTGTTTCGACTACTGCTTTATTAGCATACTTTACTATTGTTTCAAATATCCTTTGTGGTAATTGTCCATGCATTATATGTGCGTGCACATCTTGTCTACTTCTGAATATTGTTGGTTTAATTGTGCGGCCGTCTCTTAATGTGTGTTGTTTTGTCACATTATTTAAATGGAACAACTTGATTTCATTTTCATATTTGCGAAGTACTTCTTCATATTCTTCTAGAGTTTTTTAAACTCCTGCTACAAAATAGTGTTGAGTATCAAAACATATTTTCAATCTATCCATCAGATTATTATTGTTTTGACAATCTTTCTTGTATCGGAATTCGTTCCGTATACTACTCCGTATTTCATCCAATTCTTGGATAGTTGCACCATAACATTTACTAGACGCTGAGTTTTCTAATAGTATTATTATGTCAGTATTCTTTGTTCTTTTAAGTATTTCCTCGAGGTTTTGTTTAACTTCATCCTTATTTCTATCTTTGGATGTTCCAATATGTAATACATAATATTTGGATCCTATGTTATATGCTCTTTGTATTTCTTCTGAAATACGTTCTGTTTTCCAATTTATTTTACCATTTGACTGTATGAGTTTATCACTTATAGATAATCCCATTGATGTGTGTATAACTATTTCTAGTTGTGCTAATTTGTTACCTTCAATAATTCTAATATCATTTTGCACATCAGCATTTCCTGTATGTAATGCAATCTATTTGGTCATCATATCATTTTCCTTCTGATATGGTTCTTTATATTGTAAGAACATTTGGATCAGGTTGCTTCCTGTTTGGATAACTGCTTCAAAAATTTCATGCCAGGTTCCATTACATGTGAGGCCTATTTGTTTCTTTCGTTGTTTATTCTTCATGTATTGTTCGTAGAATATGCGTAGTGCCTCATTGTTAATGTGAGCCTAACTGAAATGTTTATATGGTTCTCGTTTTGGTTCAGTAAATTTATTGTTGTAATTCATTTCTTTGCAATGGTCCGTGGCATGATTCTTTTGAGAAGATTCTTTATTAAAGTATTTGGCTAGTGTGGGGTCGAAGGGTAGATATTTTGTAACGTCCTGTCGTTTATTCAAAATATTGTCCTTTTCTTCTTGTGATTTTGGTTTATTTATAACGTGGTCGTTTCGTATGGAGTATTTATTAACGTTGGGCGCCTTTTTCTCTTGTTTGCTCTGATAACCATAATGAGGCTCAGAGACAGATCGGTGAGAAATGGGCTCATTCAGTCCGTGGATTCCTTCATAACCAGAAAGGTTATAATGCTTTCCAGTCCTATAGAATGAGTTGCCATAACCGTTTGCTCGACTATTTAAGGTTCTTTGGTTTAACACAGGTTTTTTATTGATGTTGATGATTTAGTTTTTAAAGTTTTTAGTGATACTGAGTTCTGATTGTGTTTTGTTGCTAAGGAGAATATATTTAGATTGGGTTTTTAGTACGTCCATTTTTACATTTGGTATAAAATATTCATTGATTTTGAGATTTACTAGCATTTTGCCTAGTATTTGCACGTTGCTTCCAACTGCTTCTGCGGTTGCTGGTTTTTCTATTATATTATGCATTCCTAGTGCTTTTGCATGGTTTATGCCCATAATTGTATTAGTGCTTCTTTCATCTAGTTTGAATTCCATAGGTATATTATTTACTAATGCTACAAAGTAAAAGCCTTTTGCTCCTTTAGGTTTTCTTTTATTGATACGTGTGTGAGGTGGAAAATATAATTTTGAATATTCATTGGCAGAGTATAGATAGTTTTGAAGAGTAGGTCCTTTATTTAATGATTTGTTATATTGATATGATTCCTTACATTTGTCGATATTACATATATATTTGTGCTTAGAATATTTATGATGATTATACTCTGTGCTACAACCAGTGTAGTTATGAGAGAGTGAATCCTGAGTAGCACGCAGGCTCTCTTCTAAAAATATTGAGCTTCTTCGTTTTCACTATGTTCTGGAATTTCAAGGTTAGATGCTTCTTTTTTATGGTAGTCGTTTGTACTTGCAAGGTAGGCTTGTTTAGCTTTGAGATATTCCTGATATCCTTGGTATTCGTCGAAGTCTTTATTATCAATTGCTTCAGCGTTATAGATTTGTCTATTTTTTCTTGGGTTATTTCTGTAGTTTTTATAATTTTTATAATTTGATTGTTGAGTTCGTCCTTGCCATCCTCTTTGTTTTTGAGCGTAATGGATCATAGGGTCTTCTACTTCAAATTCTTTTCTATGAGCGTAGCAGTCTACAGTATTATGAGAATATGTCCTGCAATTCTCACAGAATTTAGATTTATCTCTTCTAGGATATCTTCCTTGTCCAAATGTTGCTTGTTCAGGTTTGGTATTTTCTTTAAGAGCTTTATTCTTTTCTCTTTCGAACTTCTTAGCTTTTGCTGCCATCATTCTTGCAAATGCATCTCCTTTCTCTTCCTTAGTATATTCTTTGGTTGTAGTTTCAGGTCTTTCTTTTCTTGGTCTTCCTGGTTTACCTTGGGTAAATGCCTTAGTAAATTTTTGTTTAGATTCTTCTTCCTTAGTCTTAGGTTTTCCATATCTTTTTCCCTTTCCTCGCTTGTAGAATTGGTTGAATCCTTTAAATTTTTCTTTGTCCGGGCAATCTTTCATATAATGGCCTTTCTTTCCGCATGAAAAGCATTTTCCGTCATGGATGTTGAATACAACATATTCTCTTGGTTTTCCTTTAGTTTTCTTGTCAGAGAATTGTATTTCTTTATTTTTATAAAAATATGCTGTAGATTTTTGTTGTTTTCGTAGTGTTGCTCCTCGCTGCTTTCTTTGTAATAGGTGTATGTTCTTTTTAATGCAGCCCAAAAGGTTTCTTCATTATTGATGTTTGTATCAAATAAATTCATCATGGCCCAATAGTTTTCTTCTGGGTGTCTTTCTCCTGGTTGAGGTATCATTCCTTGTAAGAGTAATTGTAGATCTTGGTTATATTCTTGGGTATATCCTGCGTTGTATTATAGATCATTATAAAGTTTTCATCTTCTCTTTTTGCAATATTGTAGTCTAGTAAGAATCATAAAGTTGTAAAGCTTGCTTGTAATTCTTTTACTGTTCCGCTTGTTATATATAGTTTATCCATATATAGTCTAAATGATAGTTGTTTAGATCTTCTTGGGTTTGCTGTAGCGCTATAGTCTGCTATGAATATGTCTTGTCCTGGTTTTGCATTTGCTCCTCTGTCTGTTGCGGTTACTGTATAGTTTAATGATCTTGGAAAGTTATTTGGATTTAACAATGCTGTTACTGGAGCGGCATTATTTTGATTCCAATCTGATTCCCAGTTTTCTGCTGGTACTCTATTTCTGTCTCTAAAGTCTCTTGGGAACCAACATATGTATCTGTCAATATGTCTCATTGCATCTTGGTATGCATTTCTAGTAAAGCATTGGGTTATTGCTTTTGTAATTAATTGTCGTATAAAGAATACGTTATATGCTCCATCATTATTTGCTGCTATGGCATTATTTGCAATTAAAGTGTATCCTGTTGTTTTGTGGTTTCCTGTATAAAATCCAAATATCAATAGAGTGATTGGTATAAATGATTGGATCTTCTTTTCGAATTTATTACTCTATTCAAGCCAGTTTGTTCCATTCATCATTTTTCCTCCCATTAGGTTGAGTAGGTTAAGGTTAGTGATATCAGGATATTCGATTGTTGCTGCCATTTCTTCTTTATCGAGTTATAATAGGTTTGATACTTGCGAATAGACAATATCGTATGTAATTTTCGATGTCTTGTTTTCCTATTCGTAATCCTTTTCTAATGATTTCAGGTCTTTGTAATATGTGTCCGTATTTGATATAGGAGAGTACGTCTTGTTTTAAGAAATCCTTTTTTCTTAAGTCTCCGTTGTTTCTGAAGTATATTTTATCTAAAGCGTTTAATGATTGTCCAATTTTTGATGGTATATCTTTAGTCAGTATAGGGAATTCGTTTATAGGTTGTTCAAAGTATGCTCTAAATCCGTTGTAGTAATATAGGTATTGTCGAGTATGGTCTGGATGAAATGGATATTTGTATTTCCACTTTTCTACTTCAATATAGGATAATTTCTTTATAGCGTTCATTCACTTATTTTGTATTTTGTTTCTGTCAATTTTATTAATTCTTCTAGGTTTTGTTTATAGGCTTTGGCTATTCTTTAATATATTCGTTATCTTCTTCTTTTCGTATTGAATAGATGATATAGGCTTGTATTATATCGTTTTGTGCAGGTTTCCTATTATCAATTATTATTTTAGATTTCTGATATAGCTCTTCGTCGTGTTTGTCTAATGGTTTGTATTTAGGTTTTTCTTTTGGTAGTCTTTTCTCTAAATCTGCAAGTAGTTCGTCAGCAGTGTTATATGTTTCGCTTGTAGATGTTTCGTCGTTTTCGCAACTCATTAATTAGGTGAGATTGTAGCGTTTAATGTAGTTGCTAGTCTTTCTGCATGGTCAAGATGATTATTGGCTATCTTGAGCTTCTTTCCTAATCTGTGTCTATAGTTTATGAATACTATTATTGCTATTGCAAATATTAGTAGTGCTATAGATACTATGTCTTGGGTAATAACGTTGGTATCGTTTACGTAGCTTGGTGTTATTGTAGCTATTACTTCTGAGTTAATTGTAGTTGTTATTGTAGTAGTTACTGCATTATTCGTGAGTATTGTAGTATATATAGGCGTTGATGTTACTGTTATGAATATGGTTGTAGTAGGTATCGTGAATGTGAGGAATTGTATACTCATTTAACTTCTGGTACGTGTAGTTCCTAGTAATCTATCTATTTCTTGAGTATTAGGTCCGAATTGGTTATTTGCTAGGTAGTTATATCTTTGGTGGTGTGGTATATGTATTGGTAGTGGTCTTGGTCTGTGTTGTCTTCTTTTCTTTTTCCCAAATAGTCTTTTGAATATGTTCATACAGGTGGTAATCTGCTTCCGTTTACAACTATTTCTTTAGTTATAGGATCTTGGTAGATATGCGAAGGTGTTTGTATGTTATTGTGAATTGGGTAATTTCTTCTTTTGATTTTATTTTTACAACAGCAGTATATGGTGGTTGATATAACTATAGATATGATTACGAGTATGATTATAACAGATACGGTAAGTATTATAGTTTGAGTTTGGTCAGGTGTTTGTATATCTTGGTTTTGAGTATTCATAGATTAACAACAGCCAGTGTTGGTATCTTGATTTCCGTATGGTCCGTAGAGAGTAGAGAACTGTTTGTAGAGTCTCTTTTTATATCTTTGATGGTTGTACTCGATTATGAGAATAGTTATGATAGCTACGAATATTGTTACGATTAGGGTAAGTAGTAATGTAGATGCTGGTGGATTTAATAAATTACAATTGCAGTTAACAGTTGTCGATGTTGTTTGATCTTCTGTCATATAATGGTCTGATGAGGGCGTAGATTGTAAATATTATTGTTGCAGATAATAATGTGATTGTTATGCCTTGAGCTAATTTAGTTTGGATTTCTGGTGGTGCGAAGTATATTATTAATGCGATAACGGTGCCTAGTATAAGTGAAGCGATTGTTACTATAATTGATATTATTTTGTCTTTGTTTATCAAACTCATACGCGTATAGTCGCAGTTTCAGTTCTTATTTTAGTATTCCTATCTTTTCTTCTTTGTTGATCTATTTTTGTTCGGTGAACTTCCTATATTAAACTTCTTTTATTTCGGATTACTTGATTTAGTAAGGTGGTGGTGGTGGCGGTTGTTTAGTCCATACTTGGTCTCTAAGGCCGAGATTTCTTACTAAAGTTTCTAATTGGTTTTGATTTAATTCTGGGATTTGGTTTGAGAATGCGCCTTGTTGAAATAGTAAGTCTGAGGTGTTGGGATATTGATATGCTAATCCTCTTTGAACTTGTGATACTGAAGGTGGAGGTACTGCTCCTGTTCCTGTATTAAGATGTCATTTATACACTTGTTTTCTTTTTCTAAGTCTTCGTATATAGCAGATTAATACTGTTAAGATTATTGCTAATATTGTTAATGTTGCAGCTAATATTCCAACAATAGTGGTAAGGTTGCTATTGTTATTATCTTCTTGTTGGTTTGTTTGGCTTGATTAAATAGAGGTAGTTGCAGTTTCTTTACTTGCTTTACTCGTAGTAGTAATGCTTTCTGTAGGAGTTGTAGTAATTGGTGCAGGTGCTGGTGCTGGTACTGTTATGACTATAACATCTGCTTTAATAAAATTCTTTGGTGTTGGTGTTAGACTTATTATAATCCAGACAATAAATATTTTGTAAAGTGTAGTGTATATTCTCATTTAGTTATTCTTTATTATAGCGTTGCAGCTTTTATTTGTTTTCGCCTTGTTAGTGCACGTCTTGTTTATTATGATTTTCCTTTGAAAAGTATAGTATTTCTCAAGGGTAGCTAGTCCTTAATATATACGTTAAGTTTAAACCAACAAACTAACTTTTCACTTATTTGAAGTATGTTTATGTTTATAATAATCAGTTTATTAAATATAATCAGTGGGTACAGTTAAGTATACTGTTATAATATTTCTTTGATGAATATAGAGAATATAAAATATGTTAAAGATTATATATGCTAGATTTCTTTGGTGCAAGAAGTAGATTTCGATATGTCAAATGGTTTACTACTATCAAAGTAGTTATTACAAGTAGTATACAATAAAGGGTCAAAACTATTGAAAGCAAGAATATTTCAATAGTGTACATGTATTGAAGGTACTATTCTGGATATAATATTTTGTAGTCAACACTTATTTTTATCGAGTTCAACACACAGATTTGAATGTCTAAAATCTACTGTTTAAATACTTTTCTGATAACTATAGAATTCATGATATAAAAACTTAGCATTTTCGATTTAGCTAATAAATTACTATACTAGAATATTAATTCTTTTCTGTTTATTATTCTTCTTTATTTTCGCGTCTGATTTTTATTATCTTTATCTGATTGTTGTTATCAGATCATTAGTATGCGATCTTCTTTGCATTTCATTTCGGATTAACTTCTAATCTTGTCATGTTGATTCGATTTCCTTAATGGTATCGGTGTTTCCGATTTTCGTATACGATCTTCCGGGTAATATGGATGTAATACCCTGTACACATTGATCGCTTGTTGAGCCTATAAAATAACTCCTATATAGGGATGTTAACCGTCCCGTGCGGGTCAAACAACCCGCGGGTCACGGGTCAAATTTTGTCTAACCTGGGTCAAACGGGTAAGAAACCAAAATAGGTCAAACCCGAGATTCTAGCAGATCAGTATGGTATAGGTGAGCAAGTATAGGCCAAATTTAAGATCTATACTATACCGATTAGCTATAATTCCTAACCCTAAACCTTAATATATATTACACCGGATCAGTATAGTATAGATTTAAAAATTCGGCCTATACTATACGGATTTGCTCATCTATACCATACTGATCTGCCTTGTTTAATTATATCGATTTGCATGCTAACATCAAAAACAAGCCAATCTATACATGTATTCGATTACAATTGACATAAGACCTTGCAAATAAAATTAATTGGTTCTCCAACCAAGGGCACCCGGCACCCGGATGTTATTGTTATAATCTAAAAAATGTTATAAATTTTTTAAAGGGTTTTGTAATATAGTGCACCTGCACTGCAGTGCACCCTTTTATGTTACTCAAAATTTTACTAGGGTAAGGCCGCTCCAATTTAAATCTATGTTTAACATAACCCCCCCCCCCTCTAGATTGAGCAAATTATGGAGGGAAGTTAAACAACATATATATATATAACTTTTAGATTCAAATTTCATTTTTCATATTACTAAAATGAACCCATACAGAAAGATCACCAAAATTAGAGTAGCTGCATGATACAGTCATGCTAAACCTTGGAACATTATATAAGTTAGTTAGAATTAATTAGTAAAATTTTATGAATCATAAGATTTTATAGAACTTTATTAATAAAATTTTATAAAATCTTATTATACACAAATTTTTATTAATTAATTCTAACTTTATGCACTAAGTAAACTTGTACAGCACCTAAAAATACATCAAATCGGCAGGGTTATTTTTATTTTACTTGAAATTTGGAGAATAGATGCATAATTTTGGATTTTTGATCAAAAAAGTCAAATTTAAGCATCTTTTCTCCAAATTTCAAGTAAAATAAAAACAACCCTGCCGATTTAATGTATTTTTAGGTGCTGAACAAGTTTACTTAGTGCATTAAGTTAGAATTAATTAGTAAAATTTTGTGAATCATAAGATTTTATAGAATTTTATTAATAAAATTCTATAAAATCTTATGATTCACAAAATTTTACTAATTAATTCTAACTTATTTCACTAGGTAAACTTGTTCAGAGCCTAAAAATACATTAAATCGGCAGTTTTGTTTTTATTTTACTTGAAATTTGGAGAAAAGATGCTTAAATTTGACTTTTTTGATCAAAAATCCAAAATTATGCATCTATTATCCAAATTTCAAGTAAAATAAAACTAACCCTGCCGATTTGATGTATTTTTAGGTGCTGAACATGTTTACTTAGTGCATAAAGTTAGAATTAATTAATAAAAATTTGTGTATTATAAGATTTTATAAAATTTTATTAATAAAATTCTATAAAATCTCATGATTCATAAAATTTTACTAATTAATTCTAACTTAATTCACTAAGTAAACTTGTTCAGAACCTAAAAATACATTAAATCGGCAGTCTTGTTTTTATTTTACTTGAAATTTGGAGAAAATATGCTTAAATTTGACTTTTTTGATCAAAAATCCAAAATTATGCATCTATTATCCAAATTTCAAGTAAAATAAAACTAACCCTGCCGATTTGATGTATTTTTAGGTGCTGTACAAGTTTACTTAGTGCATAAAGTTAGAATTAATTAATAAAAATTTGTGTATAATAAGATTTTATAAAATTTTATTAATAAAATTCTATAAAATCTCATGATTCATAAAATTTTACTAATTAATTCTAACTCATTTCACTAGGTAAACTTGTCAGCACCAAAAAATAAATATAAGTATATTCAGACACAGACCAGTCTGTATAAAATTTAGAGGCTGGGTCTGGTCCGATCCTGGACTGGACCTGAACTGGACCTATTCCGATCCTGGCCGGACCCAAACCGGACCTAATCATTTGTTGTTTAAGTCCCCCCTCCTCTAAAAAATTTTGAACTTGTAATGTTAAACAAAGAATTAAATTGGAGTGGCCTAACCCCTGTTGCATTATTAACAAAAAATGATTCTCTCACAATTCTGTACTAATTTTGAACCTAACTCTAATCCTAAATTTAATTTTGATTTTAATTCTAACTCTTACTCTAGCCAATCCTAGCCCTAACCCTGGCCCTAACCCTAACCCTAACCCTAACTCTAATCATCTATAGGAGTGCACTGCAGTGCAGGGTGCACTATTTACTAATTCCCTTTTTTAAATACTTATTCTTAAAAACTATATATCTGATATGTTAATATAAAATAACATTTGACTTTTTTTAAAAAATTCACCCGCCCGGGTTATGAGAACCAATATCGTTTATTTGCATTGCCCAAAAATAAAATTAGGGTAGTTGCGCAATGCAGTTGCACTAAAACCAGGAACGTTATACGTATAAGTTCATCTTAAAATTAAAAATTTCTGAAATAGAGTATATTATTTACATTATTTTGTTTTCTTTTTAGTGGCCAATTAGACTCGATTAAGCTAAGTGATTTATTTGTTATAAAGAAAAAAAAAAAGAAATCCGTTACTGGATGTTTCACATCCAATAACAGCGCATCTGGTTTTGAATTTAATGCGTTCGCAACCTGAGCCCCCTTGTGGTTCAGGTTAGCACCAGTGTTCGAAATTTCAAACACTGTTCTCATGAGAACAGCATAATAGCTATGAGTGTTCTCAACCTATTGTTTAAGTTCTCATTTATGCTCACTAAAAAAAAAAAAAAAAAAAAAAAAAAAAAAAAAACTATATCATATACCATATACCATAAATATATTGAAATATATGTACCTTTTTTCGCTCGACATTATAATAACTAATGAACTAATATTCTAATATCATATTACCTATAAAAGCATAAATAGTATCAGTTAAACATCTAAATATGAAAATACATTAGAGCATATCTTTCATCCATGCTATAGTAATTACATATAAATTCAACTAAATAATTTTGATCATAAATTATCATAATTAGTCATATTTCATTTATTTCAATTTGATATAATAATATCATGTAGTTACTAATTACTATGAGAACACTATTTTTATTTTACTGTTCTCAAAAAAATTTTAATAGAAAACAGTAAAAAATTTTTACTGTGCACAAATTTAAAATAGTGTTCTCATGAGAACTTTAAGAACACTAATTTCGAACACTGGTTAGCACATTAAATTCAAAGCCAGTTGCTTTATTAATTGTCTGATCCTTCAGATCTTTCGCCTGCCAAATAAAATCGTTATTGGTTGCTACGCATACATTAACTATATAATATAATTAATATTGTAATAAAGTTTTACCGACCGCAAAGGGCGACAATTAGTTTTACGTCCCGAAGGAACCGCTAGTGCAGTCCGTTTAGTTTGTCAAAATAAATTAGTTAATCCCGGATATCCTTTGCGGCTATACTATTGAGGAAATATGTTTCGCTATGAACGTTTAATTTTCGAATGGATTAAAGTAGTATTAAAGCACTATTAAAGCCTCATTATTATTGTGGACTAAATTATATTGTTGGTTCTTTTGAAATAAAAATAAAACAATCAACACAGAATAAATAAATGAATCTACATCGTATTATTCACCAACAAACGCTTATTGAAATCTTAGTTAGTAGATAATTATTTTACAGACAAGGTTATTTTAAGACGATTAATTCAATATACTGTACTGCCAATTTTTTATAAACTGCTCCCTTTAAACCTAAACTTAACTCTAATGACGATGACTAGAATTAATTTGCCTGCAAAATTAGCTTTGGTGAAATAGCTTTTTATGAAACGGACTTGTCCGTGAATTAATCGATTGCAAATTAACCTTGCCTGAAATTAATTCTAAATTGTCTGTGAAATAATTATTGATGAGTTGATCGAAACCGAGTGAACCTGATACTATTAAATATTAAATAAAAAACTCAATAAAATCGAATCAATGTACATATATTTAAATAATCAAAAAATTCAATAAACTCGAATTAATGTATCTAAATATGATAAAAAGTAGTTTATGTATTTTTT
The DNA here is from genome assembly GCA_003550325.1 of Gigaspora rosea. NCBI lineage: Eukaryota > Fungi > Glomeromycota > Glomeromycetes > Diversisporales > Gigasporaceae > Gigaspora > Gigaspora rosea. Next base: position 61,727 of record QKWP01000791.1, read on the forward strand.
TGTTTCGCATCATTTCTGAATTTATGTCGATTTTGAATTGTCATTTTAGAATCTGTATCCATTTAACAATTATTAAAACAAAGAAACGAAAAAATTTAGAAATAATAATAATAATAATATTAAAATAAAAAAATTAAAAAAAAATTTAAAAAAATATATAAATAAATAAAAAGCGAATAAAAATGAATTAATATATGCTCGCCTAAATGTTAAATGCTAGCTGTTTAAAAATTAAATATACAAGCCAGGTCAAGCCAATAAACATCTTCAGGATTTTAATGGCTTATTTACCTATTATAATTACCGTAATCGGCTTTAAAAATCTAAATATACGTACAAATCAATAAACATTTTCAGCATTAAATATAAATAAAAAGCCTCGATAATAATTTATCGATTGGACAAATATATAAAATTATAGGGTTATTTTATTATTTCTATTAATTTCAGTAATAATTTTTGCGAGAGCACTAGAGTTTCAAGGTTTTTTTTTTATTATCTGAAATTTTCAGCGATTCGTTTTTTTTTTTAGGTTAAGCACTAGGGTTTCGTCATTTTGAATTTGGGGTTCCACCCGATTTGTTGACCCGGGTCATGATCTGGGTCAAAATTTCTTAACCCGGGTCAAACCCGGGTCACTATTTTCTGACCCGGGTAATATCCATAGTGAAGATACTGTAAGCTAGTTAAGGAATATCCAAATTTCTATTTTTGACCGGGTTTTCAGAGATATGCATTATCATAATAACAATATATATATATTTTTTAATCCATTTTTCAAAATTTGGGATAGAGTTTAGGATGGATTTGGGATAGGGTTTGGGATTAGGGATTTTTTATATGGGATTTTGGTTTGGGAGGGATGTTGCAAAAATTATTATGACAGGTTAGTGTTATACATTTTTGCAATCTACGATGTATTCAACGTTCAAGAAAGTCCAAGCATGTTTAAAATTGTACAGTATGAGAACGTATAACCAGGTGTCTTTAACATCCCTGGTTTGGGTAAATAACAATGATAAAGTGATGATATTTTACACACATCGAAATAATTTTGATTTGGCATGGATGTCCGGGACAAAAAAATTCCGTTCTCATGACAGCATTGGTCCCTGCGGTTAACCGCTGGTTATAGGCCATTTTTTATTAGTGCTTCAAGACAAGTTTAGATATTTTGTTTTTCTTTGTTTCGGTTAATTTATCAGTTATGTAGTTCTCTCAAATAAGGAATTGAAAAACGGCTCTGTAATATTGGTCACTGTCAGGTGTAACTTCTTGGCAAAACTATTGGGATTTGAGGACAATTGTTTTTATTAATAATAAGAAAATCGTCAATAACTCCAAAATTTGACTATTAAAAAATTCCTTGCTAAATTTTGGTATAAACTAAGACCTGCATCAATCCTAGCCTCACACTAACCCAACCTTAACGCAAGATAAAAAACGGTTGCTTTGATAGTCACGTTACATCTGATCTTAGCAGGTAAGTATTCATTAACCTAAATGTTTAAAATAAGCTATCATAAGATATACTATTTAATCACATTAATGTTGTAAATACTGTATAAAGAGTTTTTATTAATTTAAGTTAATTCATGACTATTTAAATAGTTATTTTATTTGCATCCGGTTAGTTGACTGGCTAATTATATACAACACACAAGTTTGATTAAACAACCGATTAAGAAATTGTGACCAACTAAATTACTACTGTATATCTCTAGTTTTAATATAAAATTTTAAATGACCTAATAGGTCATTTCACCTTTTGAGTCACGAGGTCATTTCAGGTCATTTACCATCCCTGACTTAAATTAGCAACTATTAATTATAAAGAAATTTGGTATATGAGTCTAATTTAGATGTTATTTCACGTGACTTGGCATACGTGAGATTGCATGATCGTAACCTATAAGAATTTAAGTTTGCATTAACGTCTGAATTTGAACACATAATATAATAAAGTTTTACAAATATATGCTTTGCCTTATAAGAGACGCAAAACTTTTATGTAAATCCAAATCTTTATAAATAAAATTTTGAGAAATGTGGAGAAATGTCACAAAAGTAAACGCACTGACCAAAAAAAAAAAAAGAAAAAAGATTTCCTGTACCAATTTCACTGTATGATGACGCCCTTTCCGCTCCATATAGATATTCATGCTTATTTTTAGGTTTATATATTAATAATTATCAGTTAACAAAATTTTTTATTAATTGTCACGCTAACCAAATTTTTATTAATTATCACGACAACCAAATTTTTTATTAATTGTCACGCTAACCAATTTTTACTTTTGGATGTTTTGAATGATGTATTTCCGCAACGATTATGTTGCAACAAGGCGAGTATGTACTAATAATATCGTAAAAGATTATACGCAGGTAAGTAGAATATAGTAGCTTGTATGTATGAATAAACAAATAGAACAAATAGACATGAGCTATTTGTTGCGGTCGCTACTGACCACGAACGTGTTTGTCGACTTTCCGTATTCGAATTCGTGCACTTGGATCCACCTTCCTGTGGAGTAGAGTGTGTAGCATGCTAAAACATCTTGCGCGCCAGATGGCATGCCATTTTCCAAAGCTCGCATGCCACCAAATCACGTGACAAAATTCCTAATTTTGATTGGTCGGTTATATACATACGGCTTTGTACCTTTCGCAATATTTCAGAACTTTGATTTAATTTTTTATACTAAACATAATAAATGGCATGCCTATAGACCATTTAAGTTTTGGGCCATGCCACCATAGGCATGCCATGGTGGCATGCCAGTGACCTCTATGCCAAACACCCTACCGTAGAGACAGTATTTTCCGGTCCTAATGACCCCCTTCCACGCACATAAGAGTCGTAACCAACCCATTTTATACTTACAGTCACGTCCTTGTTCCAATACGAGGGTATAGATTATAGTTTCGTTTTTCCTTTTTTTTCATCCGAGCCCCCCTTTTCTTTTTTCGTATGTCCTTATATATTTTGATAATGGGCCCCGAATTGTTAGTTAATTAATTATACTTATATATTATTACATAATCAATCAATCAATCAATCAATACTTAACTTTCACAATCTCGTGTTTCTCCTATGTCTTGATTCGCGATCAATAGCGCACATGATCGACCCATGGCCGATTGTGACCGTGACACTATTAAACTCTAGCAAAACATTATACTTTCAAGGACGTTAACAAAATGAAAGAAAAAGCTTTGGTCATGTATTGGAGCCATGGAAAGATAAAGGGTCATCATAAAAAGGATGAATGATACGTCTATGAACCTCATAGCTATTCTATAATACGTTAAACGATTTTATGAATACTTCTATGAGAGGCTGGAGACATGTTAAAATATACACTAAAAATTCAATAAATGAATAGGTTTTTATAGATCATGCGTTCATTTGTTTGATTCATGTTTCACGATCAAGATTTTTAAACTACCATTTTACTGTAATGAGTCTGAATAAAGAACTAGATATATTCAGAAGAAACATTGATTTTAACGAATGTACTTTTACAGCTTTTCTTTTACTATATTAAATTAAGAAAAGCATATGATGATAATATCACAGATCCCCTTAAGTCCTGAAACAACAATAATATAGATCCTGCACATCACTTGAAATTCTTGTTTGCCTAAAACGAGAAATTTGCGGATCAACGGTCTTTACTGACACTGTTCTATATAGTACTGTACTGCTTTGCCTATTTGTCACATCGTATATGATATCTATATAGGGAATAAATAAAAATTTTTTTAAACTTTAAATTAAAAAATATATTAAACTATTAAACCAAACTTGATAAAAATTTTTTATTTTAATTCTATATTTTTAGAATTAAAATAAAAAATTTTTATCAAGTTTGGTTTAATAGTTGTTAATATACTGTATTTTATTAATCTAAAGTTTAAAAAAAAATTTGCTTGCTTGGTTTCAACTGACACCCCCCCATATATTGATAATAATCCCTTCTGCCAATTTCTATCGATTATGATTGTAATCGATATATAACCATTATGATAGCAATCGATATACAATCCTATAAATATCAGATATATATTTATTAAAATGTTTTTTTATTTGTTCGCTAAAAAAAAAGTGATAAATACTATTCATATTCTATGCCCCAATCCTCCCGATCAACGATTAAATGTCCGTGTCCCATATAATAAACCCGATCAACGATTACATGTTCCACGCCCCACGTAATGAAGCCCGATCAATATAATTATTCGACTATTACTTAATATTTGACGCCTTCATTCTTTTCGTCAATCTTACGTTACCGAGGTTCAAGCATTAAGCTATAAAAGAAAAAGTTGGTTAAAACAAGAAATAGAAACCTGGTACTTCCCGTTATGCCAGTTTCTCAATTACCGGCATCATTTCATGTTTCCGGGTTAAATGCAAATCTCAAGAGAAAAAAAATAATAATAATAAGAATTTGTTAAAACAAAAAAGAGGAAACAAAATAGAAAACTGGTACTTCTAGTTTCTCCATTATCGGCGCCATTTCACGTTCCCGGGTTAAACGCAAACCTACAAGAGAAAGAAGAATTTAGTTAAAATAGGAAAAAAAAAGCGCAAAATAGAAAGCTGGTACTTCACGTTATACCAGTTCATCCATTACCGACGCTGTTTCACGTTCCCGGCCTAGATGCAAACCTATAAGAAAAAAAAAAAAGGCGAGAAGTAGAAAACTGGTACATCCCGTTATACCAGCTCCTCTATTACCGGTGCCATTTTACGTTCCCGGGTTAAACGCAAACCTGCAAGAGAAAGAATTTGGTTAAAAAACAACGCAAGATAGAAAACTGGTACTTCCCGTTATACCAGTTTCTCTATTACCGGTGCCATTTCACGTTCCCGGGCTAAATGCAAACCTCCAAGAAAAAGAAAGGTTGGTTAAAACAAGAAAAAAAGAATAACAAAGACGCAAAAATAGAAACTGGTACTTTCGTTATACCAGTTTGGTACCCTTTCAGCTCAAGATCACTTTCGGTCAATTAAAATCTAAAAAGAAAAAAAAAAGTAATAATATTAATAATGTGCCAAGACAAAAACGAAAACTAGAGTCAGGAAGAAAAGCTCTCTTATCTAAAAGTTTCAATCAAAAATTGACGCCAACCTCTTATACGTCCAAAGACATGCATATATACGTCTAAAATCTGTAACAGGACCTAAAAAGTAGAGAATTAGTAAAACGTCAAGGAAATAAATTAAACCGGAATAAAAAGAAAAATGTCAAAAGTCAAACCGACATCGATTACTGATCTCCATTCCCGATACCCATTTCAACTCTTCAGCGAAGCACAAGACTAAAATATAAAGAAAGTAAAATTAGACGAATAAAAAAACAAGAATAATAATAAGAAATTAGAAACTTATATTTAGTACCATTTTCATATCTCCAAATAAGATCGAAAGCTCTATTACTGTATTAGTTAAAAACCTAAGATCACCCTAAGATCACAAAAAATACGGGAGGTTAAACGTACATCTAATTTGTATACACGCGTTACGTAATACGAGACACGTAGATCATTAACCTTTGTAAAGCGAAGTTCAAATTGGTAACTCTTAATCGACATGAATAAATTCGACAATAACCGATTAGCAGATATATAACGATTTGTACCTGTTAATTGATATCGATTATTGATATCTCAATAATTACTACCGGTAAATCAAATTAAATAAAATTTGTTAAATTTAGGTTAGTAGTTATTGAGATAGTTTAATTCAAAGTTTAAAAAAAACTTTTACTTAGAAAAAATCAACCCTTTTCTACTGACAAGCCTCCTTATATCGTTTTTTTTGCTATATGTCGATGATTATCGGTTTGCAAAATTTCCTGATGTAGCCAACTTCATCAATGACAATGTGTACCAAATGCCATTGATGTTTCTGTAGAGATGAATGAAATTTCGGCTATTTCTATTTAATATACGTATTATATGTATAAAGTGTTTATGTAAAGATGTGTCTCATAAGCTTATCAATCGAATAATAATATCCGTGACCTATATATGTTAAGTTTGACATGAAGATGAGTAATAGAGCACTCAAACCCTAAAAACAAGCAAAGTATGAAATGTTAATATAGTAGCTACGGTCTAGAATATCTGAAGTATACGATGGCGAAATATTTTGTGAAAGATCGATTTGTTGTAAATTTAAGATGATAATACAAATTATATGTCAGGATGTTAATTGGTCCCGCAGTGATTATCAGCCGACTTTGAACAAGGTTTATACAAATTGGCATTTTGCATTAATATTCGTCCGATAATTAAAGTTATACGTAGAAAAGTTATTTCTCTATAAAAGTCTAATAGAAATTTATCGGTTTTAAGTAATTTAGATGAGACCGATTAGTCCCTAATTGGTCCAATCTAAATTACTTAAAAATTAATGCGGGAATAATTTTAATTCATTACAGATCTTGCTCAAAGTCGGCCGATAATTACTGCGAGACCGATTAGTATCCCTGGTAAATTAGTGGCATTTTGTGAATACTATTTGAGATTCCCAAATTAATAGGTTTAGGTCGCGACCAAACATCTATTATTTATTTGTTGATGACAAAAATAACATAAATCTAAGTGTGAATTAACCACAGTACTATGCAAATGAAATGCTCACACTGCAATGGTAACTCAAGAAAAAGCATGATGCCGAATGTGTGATCCAGACATAAAGATTTGTGAACGCAAAAAGGTTGTGATTTCTATTTTATAGACTATGTAAAATTCTACAGTACGAAATCAATCAATAAAAGGACTTTTTATACTCAGTGTTGGCAAAATGACAAATATGACTTTTTTATGACAAATAAATGACATGTAAATTTTATAAAAACATAATAAATCATATCAATAATAGTATTTTATGACAAAAATGACACATTTTTATGACATTCAATCCAATAATTTTGTCAAATTGCCAACTATGTTTTATACATTATGTAGGCTTAGCTAGTTTTATAATTATTGTTATAACTGATACGTAAACACTTTGAGAGTTAAAAATAGAATGTGGATTTCATGTATTTATTATTTGTTCAAGATAGCAATATCTTGTATACGACCATCTAGATAAGGTATTATATTCTTTTGTTCAAGAATATAACTTGTTAATATCTTATTTTCTGTGTCAAAAGGAATTAATCCCAGAACTGGATAAGGGAGCAACCTTTAAAATAGATTCAAAAGAAATTATAATTAAAAAGGCAGAATCTACAAAAAAAAAAAAAATCCAACTTACCCATCACCACCGTTTGCAACAAAATCAATAGTAGCAATGTTATAAATTTTATCACTCACGATTGACTCAAAAATTTTGGTATCCCAATTCCAAATTCTTATTTCGATCAATCTCCCAAATATCGGTCTGCTGCTGTCATATTTAAACCTGATTCCAGAAACTTGAATAAAGCCACTGACTTTTTTTTCTGAAATAATATTATGTGATCTTCCCACTGCCGTTTCTAATAAATCCGAAATATTTTTTCCAGTTAAGGGTAAAATCACTAGAGAACTATTGAAAGGTATAATAGTCAAAATGTTTGCTTTTGTGATGGGCCCTTCCAATAATCCAGCCCTGATCTCTCCGGCATTTATGAATGCAGCATTTATTTTCGTAATGTCAAACTTAATATTGTTTAAAATGGAACTATTTGCTTTTAATTTGCTGCTAATATTTTGTTGACAATACCAAATTAACGAGTCCGCGATCAAGTTCCCAATTGTACATTCTTCTATCTGACATTTGGATTGATCAAACGCGTCTATTGCATTACCGATTGTAATTTTTGTATATTTATCAAATGGAGATCTCCAATGGCTTACTAAGTTAGCTAGGCCAAGGTCTTGAGTAATTGATTGATCAATCAGAATTGGCTCACCGGAATAGGCGACAAGTTTTCCGACTTTGTTAAATGATATATCTAAATGTCCTATATATTTTCCGGACCAAAATGCCTAAATGTACATAAGTAGTGATAAGTCTTGGCAAATTTTATCATTAAAATCATCGAAAACATTATTTTACCTGCACGATCAAAGTATCTTCTCCTTCAGCATTCTTGACAATAGTAGGGTACGGTCCTTCTATTAACGAATAATCTTTTGAGGTGACATCGTTAGATAGAAAACTATGACTATGCCCTCCAATATGCACAGCAATACCATGAGTTTTGGCCGCTAATTCTTTATCGAATTTGTATCCACTATGAGAGAGTGTTACAATTCTATTAATTCCTAATGAATGTATTTCATCAACATAATGTTGAACTATAGGAATTGGATCAATGAATGATATGGTTGGGCCCGCGTTGGAAACTCCATCTGTTACCTTAGTGTGAAATAATTAACTTAATGGAAAAAGGATGTTCAACTTTAAAAATCCTAAAAATAATGAAACATACATTCGGTTATATAACCGATAACAGCAAGACTGTATTCTTCAAATATATGATATGGTTTTATGTACGACCCAAGTAAAGGATTTAATGTTGTATTGATATTCGCACATACAATTGGCATGCTTAATTGTTCAAAGTGGGCAGCAAGTGTTTCTGGTCCGTTATCAAATTCATGGTTTCCAATGGTCTACTTTACATAAATTAATTAATTCAAAAAGAGTTAAATCGAGGAAAAGACGATGAAAGACTCACCGTGATGTTATAACCAAGTAAATTCTTCATTTGGATGATAGTTAATTCTAAGGAAATAAAATAGATTAACTATAAATGTAGAAATACTCACCAAAACTTTAGAACTTAACGTCCCCTGTCGTTTTGTTGAAAATTTTTGTTTAATTTCTTATACAATTCGTCTTAAAAATTATAATTTTAACTTACATTATAATGTGCAAAGAATAAAGTTCCTACAAATACCAACATTAAAAAGTGCAAAATTTTGAGATTTTTTATTTGATAGGCATTTATGCGTAGATTGGCCATAACCGTTTTTATGTACCTTGAAACTGATCTCCTCCATCTAATAGTAATGAATTTTTATTCCCTCTTCTTAACCTATCAATTACCGTTTTATGTCTAGCGATTCCACCAAAACATTTATTCTCTTCGAGCTGTTTCGCTGTACAGTCCGTGAACTCTTCATTAATTTGATCATAATGTGAGTGAACATCGTTTGTATGAATAATTGTTAAATTCCAAATATCAGGATATACATTGTTATTTACAGTTGGTGTATATAAAGAATAAGTAAACGTGAAGTATAAAGTGGTATGAATGACAGAAATGAAGAATACAGTTGATACTACGGTTACGACAAAGATTGGCATTCTACAATAAAGTTTTTTCAAGGATATCATTTCATACATTATCACATATTATTTATATTATATTTGAGATAAGCATAAAACTTATACGCATTTATTTATTAACGTTAACTGTTTAAAAAAAAAAATAAATATTTGCAAAAATCGTAAACCGGAGGCTTATACCCAATAATAATCGGTGACGTCTTGAGGATAATATTAAGACAAGTAAGCGAAATATTTCATGACAAATTATGGTTAGTTTCATAATTTCGTAGTAAAGTTTCTACGTACCATTACTTCCTTCCATTGGTAAAAAAAAAGAATTAGCCACTTGTCTTATACCAGTTACGCACAAAAATAAAATTTAAATAAAATTTAATGTTCATCTTATTCTTAATTTTCTAATATATCTTTTATTTGATACGTAGTAATTGCGCATATAAATTTTATAATTGCACAAGGGCACAATTTAAATTTGAATTTTTCTCGGTATTATATATCATTGAATAAAAACTGATACGATATTACAGCCGACTGTCATCATGTGACAAATGTCACGTTCATGATCGTCCCACCGCATTTTACTTATTTGCGCGGGTAACACAACCCAAAAAAAGAGGTCGTCTAAAGCGGTGCAGAATCACGTGATATGGGTGATGATTGGCCAAAATCGAAAAGCGATGATTGGCCAGAAAAAAAGGATATCCGAATTTATTTTTTGGAAAATTTTTTTAACTTTGAACGAAGATATCTCTGCAACCACCTAGTAGAATTCGATAAAAAATTTTTTGTTTTAATTCTACGATTCATAGAATCAAAATAAAAAAAATTCATCGAATTCTACTGGGTGGTTGTAGAGATATCTTCGTTCAAAGTAACTAATAGAAGCTGCGCCAAAACTATTCAAAATTTTAACCATCAAATAAATTACTAATCCTAAGAAATTTTATTTATATTTAAGACTCCAATAATGCATTTATCAGTGCAAGAATTTAAAGCACATAGGTAAGAATTATAATTTTATTTATTTTGGTCTATAAAACTACTTTGCATATTTACAAGACCAATTAACCCGCTTACCCACCCATCTTTGTCCACTGTTCTGGCCTAAGGCCGCTTCACCCGCCCACCCACCCAACAGACTTCTGTTTTTTTGGTCCTTAAGACCGCTTCGCCCGCCCACCCACCCAACGATGATAATTTTTTAATTATCTATGGTTAAATGATCAAATTCTGATAAAAACGAATCAATAGAGGCTTCCAACATTGAAACGAAAGTCTCCGTTCTCTCATCATTGCCATTCGCCACTGTATGCCAATATTTGTCTCGCACTCTTTCGTTTAGCTCATACACGGTAAGCTTCAAATTTTCTGCTTTTTTTTGTTGTTC
>QKWP01000791.1:74554-138170 GCA_003550325.1 Gigaspora rosea
AAAAAAAAAAAAAAAGGAAAGTATCCAAAAAAAAAAAAAAAAAGACAGAAGAAATCAAAGAAATGTCTTCTCAATGGCACAAAAAAAAAAAAAATACAATATATGACACGTAGTAAGAAAAATACAAGGTCATGAAGGAGGTCAAAGCGAACAGTACTACGGTTTAAGTCAAAAGCTTGCTGAGAGTTTGATTTTTTTTTTTAGAGATCAACAATCTGCCAATCGCGATTATCGTTTCATCCGGCCAATAAAAATTTTTTTCTCGATCACATGATTCTGCACCGCTTTAGCCGTCCCCCAAAAAAAGAAATCTGATTTTGTCAATAAACTAAGTGCGTGAAATAAAAATTTAGGGTTAGGGTCTTAACGTTAGAGGCTATAAGGTTAGAGTGATGTTTAATATAAGTAAAATTTCATTTCCGTCATTTTTAATTAGTGCACCAAGATCGATTTAAACATTAGTTTTTGCGTATTTTCGCTTTTTTCTTCTTTTACGTGTGTTCGAATTCTTCGTCGGGCTGATCCGGAATAGTCAAAATTTGCTCTCTCTGATTGGCTATTTCCTCTCCAGGAGCTTGTATTACCCGTGCAAATAAGTGGATGCGTCCCACTGAACTACCCCAAGAGGAGAGTCCTTAACCTGTACCCGGGGTAGAGGCTTTTATCCTATACCCGGGGGTATAAGTTTTTATCCTGTACTGCCTAAATATGATTGGTCCAAATATTAAATTTTTGAAGTCTTTTTTTTTATTATATACTTTATTATTAAAGACATTTTTTATATTAAAAAAATACTAAGTAGTGAATATAAAAAAAAAAAAAACAATTAACAAAAACATGGCAAGAAAAAAACACTACAAGAGTATAGCAAATAATGGCCAAAAGCACCAACAATAATCAAAAACACCAAGCACTGACAAAAGTACCACCAAATAACGATCAAAAGCACCAACAAACGACAATCAAAGTACCACCAAACTACAACCAAAGCACTACCAAACAACATAAAGCACCACCAAATGACAACCAAAAGCACCACCAAATGACATCCAAAAGCACCACCAAACAACAACCAAAAGCACCACCAAACAACAACTAAAAGCACCACCAAACAACAACCAAATGTACCACCAACCAATGACCAAAAGCACTACCAAACAGTGATCAAAGCATGATCAAAAGCACCACCAAATAATAATCAAAAGCACCAACAAATAATGACCAAAAGCACCAACAAACGACAACCAAAAGCACCACCAAACTACAACCAAAAACACCATCAAACTACAACATAAAGTACCACCAAATGATGACCAAAAGCATAAGAAGCATGACCAAAGGCACTACCAAATGATGACCAAAAGTGCTACCAAATTATGACCAAAGGTGCTACCAAATTATGACCAAAGGCACCACTAAACAACAATGAAAGCAACACAAAGAGCAACAAAAGCACTGCAAGAATGACAACAAAAGAATAAAAAAAATACCACACAATGACAACAAAAGCATAACAAAGGCACCACAAAAATGACAACAGAAAAAATATGCAATTCTATATTGATCAGTTTAATTTAATTTTATAAACATAGTCATATAACAAACACAGGATAAGACCCTCTACTCAGGGTATAGGTTAAGTTTCTTCCCCAAGAGCATCTCTAAAAATTTTGCAATTATATAGTTATGTAACAATGATTGTTAGAGTATAAATAAACATAATAGTAATATGATCAAATAATGTATTTGATTCTGTAATAATTTACTAGAATAAAAGTTTTTTTTATTATTACTTGTATGCTTTTTTCATTATACTTTTATATCTTTTTTTATTGCTTTTATACAAAATATAATATGAAACATGTATTGAAAATGAAACCAAGTGCAAATGTTCTAGATATCAAAAATATTTGCTAATTAATCAATTTCTAGTAAAAAAGAAACTGCCAAGTCTTGTGATTTATATCATTTACAATTTTTATGTTATTATAAAAAATTACTTAAATCTGATTAACAAGAAATATTCTTTTCTAAAGAAATGGCTAAAAACTTTTTGATACTGTTGCTACAGTACAATAAAAATTTAGAAAATGAATTAGCTGAAATTGACTTTGAATACAATATTACATTGAATAATTTTCAAATATAGATGATACTTCTCATGAAATATCCAAAAAGATTGCTAATTTAATTGGTGATAATGATGGATATTATTATATTTATCATAATGCTTACTATTCCAAAAAAACTAAAAACTTAAATACATTTTAATATCGATGTTCCTAATGCCGAAATTTAGCAAAAAAGCTATAAAAATATTAGGTCCTTATTTACCAAAGAGACTATGAATCAATAGAATGATTTGACTGTAGATGCACCCTTCAAATTAGTATAGATACAACAACTAACCATGTGTTTATACATCTTAAGCATGAATTCTTTTACTAATGACTGAAAGAAACTATATTACAGAAGAAATTATAAATAAAATAAAAGAAACCTTTATTTAACTCCAAGTGATATTTATAGTATGTTGGAACAAGATTTTTCAAAAATAACACAAAAACAGATTTATGCATAGTATCCAAAATGAGTTTATTTGTGACATTAATCAAATAAAATTAGCGAAAATTTTTTTAGAGAGCACAACTATCAGGTTGTTATGTTTAATAAGGGTGGTACAGATATTACGTAATATTTTAGGGGGGAGGGGGGTTTCAGAAATCTTACGTTAAATATAAAAGTTTATAATAGCCAATCAAATTTCTCTTATGTAGGGGGGAGAGGGGTAGAGGTATAGTAAAATTATATTATGTAATATATGTTACCATCCTAATAGCAATGAAGTAAAATATTTAGATTTTCTTATACCATTCTATGAAAATTTTAAAAAAAAAACAAGAAAATATTTGTAGATGCAACTTATAAGACAAATATATTAGAGCATGAACTTTATTTAATAGTAAGTCAATATGATAATGGGGTTTTGTTTTAGTATATTTGTTGTTGAAAGAAATATACAGAATGGTGCAAGAACAGAAATTTTAGTAGAGTTTTTCAAAATTTTACTAAATTTAGAAATGAATTAAGTTATTTATCTGTATATAAATAAAGATTTTGCTCAAATTTCAGTAGCACAACAAATATGGTCGAATATTAAAATACAAATTTGCTACTAGCATTTTAAGAAAGTACTAAAAATTGTTTATAAGATAATTCTCTATCCAAAAAAATAATATATAGTTCTCAATATGTTTGATTTTATTGACATTAAGTTTTATCCTATTACTATTGAATTACAAAAAAAAAATTGCTTCTGTTTCTGTTTAAGAGAATTACAATCCAAAGTGATTTCAATTATAGAGAATCATATGCATCTGCATCTACTGATTCCTATGGTAATTCGAAAGGGATCTTTGAATCAGAAAAATAAATCTGAATACAATGTACAAAGGAAATTTATGAATTCAAATGCTTCTAGAAGAACTTTTTCAAAATAAAACCTTCAAAAAGCTACTAAGTAAAGTTGAATAATATGATATTCAGCTATTCTTAGTTAAAATTTTAATTAATATTAACAAAGATATTTAGATTTTTTAATTTTATTCCCAGATTTGGAATTTTTTAAAATTTTCAATTTTGATAATGATAGAAAAATCATGGTATCTACTCTGATTTTCACAAGTTCAAATGAAACAAGTTACTGCATACTATTAAAAATAACAAATAATCAAATAAAATTTTACTTTCTGAAATTTCAAGTTATTTGGTTTAATTTTTGTTCCAGAATAGCTTTTTTTCATTCAAAAATGTCAATATTTTCTTGTAGATCACTTTTTTGCATATGTTTTAAACCATGTTTTAAACCATATTTTAATTATAGAAGCAAACTTTAATAGTAAAGTATCAAAGTTATCTTATAAAGCTAAGGTTTTTTCAACTCATTTTACAACTTTTGTTAGTTGTCTTAATAAAATTTCACATAAATAGTGTTGTTAGCTTTTAATTTATTCTCACCAAAAAAGAAATAATTCAAAAAAAATAAATTATAATGATATGAAAATCCAACCATTTTGCCAAAATAGTGAGCTGATTATTTTGGTAGTTAAATTGTTTAGAACAGACCACTAGTAAGAGTTATTCATATTAATTTTTTAAGATATTTTTATGCAATTAAATTGTATTTTATTAATAAAAAATAAACTTTTTTTATGCATTATACAAATAGAAAAATTATGTATTTATAATTAGTATCTATGTTAAGAAATAAAAATAGTATGCAATTGAATAGTATATGCATTTGGAAAGTATGCATTTAGACAGTATTGGCTGTATAATAAAAGCAAACAAAGAATTTTTCAAAAAAGCATAGCATATTAAAAATGTTAAAATAAATAAAAAAAATTAATAAAATTTTTTTTATAAATATTGATATCTATTGTAAAAATTTGGTTTTAAATATTGCTTCAAATTATTACATTTCATCCAAAGTACAACTGGTAAGTACATATTTTCAGATTGTAAAAATTTTATAATTTTTACCCAAGTTTAAAAAAATAAAGAATTAGTAATTCTAAATAATAGTTTATAAGAAACAATATAAACTATTAAATTTTATTAAAATAATAAATATATAATTATTCACTAATACTACAATATATTAATAGAATTCTAGATTAACAATTAAATTTAATGATCCAGTAAATATTCAAAATATGTTATTCAATTCTCATTTGATTTCCTATTTATATTTACTTGAACTATTTGTTAACTGTTACCTTTATTCCTGGTTTTTAACATGGCTGCATTGCATAGCTACTTTATTGAAATATTGTCCCTAAGTAGTTAGAAGCTTCCAATAATATAGAATCTTTAAGCACTTCAAAAATATAATAATTCAAATATTTATAAAATTTATCTTTTTTTTTTATTAGAAATCTAATTTGTTTATAAAACTAAAATTTGACCACTTATATTAAAAGTATAATAAAAAATTAAAAGCATAATAAAAAATTAAATCATAATAAAATTTTAAAATATTAATCATCAAACTTTTTATTTTTCTTACATTTGGTTACTTCAAAAAAACATGCGTTAGATGTTAGGGTGAGACATCAACTAAGTAATCAAAACTATGTTAGCAACATTGATCAATTTATTAAGATCAGATTTATTAGCGAAATTAATACTTGTAGTAATAAATTGAATATTATTTTTATATCAAAAAATATACAAATTTCTAAAAGATTCAGACGAAAACTGCACTTATTTTTCGAATTTTTTTTGAACGAAGAGCATTCATTAGAATTATCTCGAAGGTTTAATGTTGAATTTTTTGCGAAAAGCTTTAAGTAAATATTAAGGTTTCGAGATTTTTTTTTTTTACTCTAAATCAATAAAATTAAGAAGACATTCTATTAGATTCTATAAGATGAATGCCCAAAACTTATACATTGACACAAAATTATCAACATTGTTTTATTCTCTAGCATTTTATAAGCAATTTGTGAAAGGTTCAAGTAATTTAATGCCTTGACGAGAAGTAGAATCGGTTTGAAAATTTTTTTTTTTGTATTAGTAAAAAATTTATCGCTGTTTGTGTAACATAAAAATCTGTGATATGTAAAATTTCATAGTTTGCTAACATAGTATTGATTACTTAGTTGATGTCTCACCCTAGTTAGATGTGTTCCCACTGTACACTAAATTTTTTTATATATGGTTTGGTATTTTAAAAAACTCAAACATTCGATTTTTGGATCAAACAATGCTCGAAATTCTAGAGTTTGTAGTTGACAAACTCTAATTTAAGTAAAAATTGTAAGGATGCAGTGGTGTCCCACACATATATGGTTTTTTATTTAAAAAACTCAAGCATTCGAGTTTTTGGATCAAACAATGTTCGAAATTCTAGAGGTTGTAGTTGAACAATGCTCGAAAACTTTGATTCAAACTCTAATTTAAGTAAAAATTGTAAGGGTGCAGTGAACTTATGATTGATTTTTTATAAAAAAAAAAAACTAATTAACTATATCTCGATAATGTAGATTATCCGAAGCACACCAAAAGGTTGCCAATTACAGAACCAATATACTGCAATCCAAATATCATACCAAACACCATTTTGAGGTGTTTCTCTAGCATCGAATGTCCAATTGGACGTATATGGATTAACTTGACAACCTGTTACATCACTACAATGCTGGTAATTAACAAATTGAGGCTCTCCAAGAATTCTTCCACTGTGGCCATCATCACTATGAAAGGTAAAATGGCCAAATGCTTGTGGTGCAATAGGGATACGAGAATCAGGATAAGAAGTATTAACCGTAATTTGGAGTATACCTGGATACCATTTTACATTTGTAATTGAAGCAGCACAATAGTTACGACAACCTTGTCCACTAGGATGACATCCATGAGTTTTTTCAACATACATAATAAGAAAAAATAAAGCAAATAAAATAATAAAGTATTTCCAACTCATGATGGATTATGAACTTATAATTATGTTCAGGTTGTTATGTTTACTCATGTACTTAATTATTTTTTTTTTTTTTCAAGAAAATCTTTTCTTTAAATTGTTTTTACAAAATCTATCAATTTATTTCATTTCCAAATCGTCTTGATCCCTCTTTATGAAAGTTATTAACTCCTTTAGTTATAAATTGTCTTGATAAAGAATATCATTTTTAAATTTAGTGCGAATAAATGAATGCTTAAAACTAAATCATTATGGATAAGGAGTTATTAAGTATGTACTTTGATTGACAAATGATCGTTATATTCGCAAGCCAAATTAAACATGAATAAGAAATTAAAAGAGAGATGGATAAAATATCTTGAGTTTATCGAATGATAAATGATCATTATATTGGGCCGTTACTCGGTCCGTCCGGTCTATAGTAGGTGGTAGAAGTAAGTTTACAAATTAATACGGTTACGGCATTGCCGTATTTTTTGCCGTAATTGCTGTGAGCCGTAAAGCCGTAAAGCCGTAAAGCCGTAATGCCGTAATGCCGTAATGCCGTAATGCAGAAATACTATCTGCTATAATACCGTTTGTTAAAATGCTGTCTGCATTGTGTTTTCCTTTAAATAATATATAATACTATTAAAATATTTTTTCGAATTTGATTATGTTGATTTAGTACATGTAATGACTATGAAAAAAGGGTTTGTAGGTCTAGGTTTTATTTTGACTTAAACGTCTGATTTATTTTTTTGCCCAATTAGACCAGTCTATAAGTCATTGTTTGAGAACGTCTTTAGCGATCTAATTAATCGGAAATGACATCATTGTTAACAGCATTTTTGGCTTAGATAAGATGATACATGCCTACATACATGCTTACGTGTTTTAAAATTTATTATGACTAAAATCCTCCGCTTCGCTCCGGAATTACTTTTATGCTTACTGATTAATTAATGTAAATGAAATGCTTGTATGGCAAATAACAACATATTCATCAGTTTCCGGTTTGGAATGACTGGGTGTCACGTTAGGGTGGGGCCTCAACTAAATTAAATCAAACATTAGTTAGGGTAATATATGAAGATCATTAATTTCGGATTTTTTATAGGCCATATATTTAAATATTAAATTAAATTACATTTATTAGCATAACTATTAAACAAAAGTATATATTATTTTTTTTTTAACTTGAAGCTCTCAACTAGCTCTACATGGTAATAGAGCTATTTTTCAAATAATTTGTTAAAAAAATTTCGCAAAAATCAATTAATTTTTTAACGTTTAATATTGAAAAAAGTAGCTCTATTAACATGTAGAGCTAGTTGAGAGCTTTCAAGTTAAAAAAAAATTATATGCACTTTCATTAGATATTTGTGCTAATAAATGTAAATTTAATTTTATAATTATTTTGATATCGAAATTTAACCATTAATAAATCCGAAATTAATGATCTTCATATATTACCCCGACTATGTTTGATTTTATTAGTTGAGGCCCCACCCTAGTGTCACGTAGTTACTTAATTATAACATTATGTAGTTACGGTATCGCATTATTACAATATTGTGTTCTTGCGGCATTATAACAGGGAGGACCGTCCCGAGTGCCCCGAGTTTGTAGATCGTTACACAATTGATTCGGGATTTTTTTTATACGTTTTACAGTACTTTTTTCGGAAGATCGGGTAGATTATCTCTTTTGTGAACCCACAAAGCGTATTAAGTAAAACTTGAAGTTTTCGTTGCGTACTATAAGAATAACAGCTTAATCCCTCTTAATCCCTCGTCCTTCATGTTATATTTTACCTGTAAAAGTTATAAGTAAATTACGATCACTACTTTGACTAAATCTTTCATGTTGAACAAAAAAACGTAAAAAAAGTTTTAATAACGGTAATGTAAGAGGAAGAAATTAGTTTATATATTGTTTTTATTTTACGTATTGCATATATATTCTTTAAAAATTGAAAGTATATGAATTTTGTTAATTAACTATGCGATTTTTATTAATAATATTATTATAGGTGCTTTTATAATACGATAAGAAGTTTATAGATAAGATGTATTAAAACCGCAGAGGCTTCTTATTATATAATGATAGTAGTATAGTATAAGATATTAGAAATTTGAGTAGATATAGGATTAGATATAGGATTCGTAGATTAGACGTAGAATTAGAATAAGGATTAGACGTAAAATTAAACAAAGATAGATTATTAAGATTTTGTAAATAAATGAAAATAAATACCATTAAAAGATCAATAATCCAGATTTAAATAATGCTTGCTTATTTACAGTAACATTTGGCGGCATTTATTTTGAGCTTTAGCTATAAATTTTAATAAATTTTTTAAATTTTAATTAAATTTCGTTTTTTTTCGCTTTACGATTTGATTGGTTAATCAGCATGTGATCTTTTTCACATGATAAAAATTACGTTACGGCATTACGGCATAGAATTTTTACGGCAATTAGTTGACAGCTCAGTACACCGGCGGTCTATCGATGAATCACGGGGTCGGTTCCGTACAACCGGCCAAGGGTTAATTTGGGCCGAAAAAGGCGTGTTAGATTTGGCTGTGTTTATACAACAGTGCTTGTAGCAATTTTAACGAATGGATTAATGTATTATGTATCGAGTGTACTTGTATTATTTAATAAAGACAACAAGAAATCGTTTATAATAGTAAATAGTATTTATTAAAACAAAGGTGGAAATTGTTGTTTTTTCCCAAAGGGCCAGACGGCCTTTATTTGTAATTATTGTTTTGACTATTTACATTCGAAAGGATCATTTCTATTACTTGGATCTTTAATATGCTAAATATTATTATTATTAATATGATCCATAATATCATTATTGTCATTAATATTATTATAATCGCTTATATCCCTGATATCAATATAATTAACTACATTATCCGGATCCAAATTATCGGGGATTTCTATTATATCGGCCTATTCTAAAATATCTAGTCGGTCGGAGTAATTCAGCCAAATTAGTAGGTACCGGGTCACTGGGTCACGTGACTGCCGTCAGGTCACGTTTCCGGTCTCACACCGTAATTAATTCTACCACTTGTAAAATGCCGTAATTGCGAGTAATTCTACCATCCGGTCCATTCTAGTCTGATCTTTTATAGATCAGACCAGGATTAATTGGACTTTTTAGGTTAGATCATAATAATAATTTTTATTTAATTTGATTAATCAGATTATTATATTGGTAAATGGATACCAATTCTAAAATAACCAATAAACTTATTCACCATTCTGTGATCATAAGATGTGTGCATTGGAATTATTATAATTTCCATCATGAGTTTCCGTAAAATATCTTGTTACAGAATTTGTTATTCCAGTGATAGTATATAGGATGATCGAGTTAGTTTTATATAGGAATTATCCCAATTTTTATCATGAATTACGATAAAGAATTTTGCTACAGAACTTACTATTCCGATGGTATACAGTTTATGTTTATTTTGTAAATGTTACTAATGTTGTTCATATCTCAGTCAATAACGTCAAAGATACATAAGTCTGCATAACACGAAAATTGATTTTAAAAATCCTAATAATTTAAGAACCCGAAGTAGTACCGAAAGATTAGCCTAATTTATTTAATTTTGTGAAAATTTTTATGTAAGTATAATCATATGAACGATTCATAAACTATAGTGCACCAATCCCTTATTTTTTTACAATTTTTTGAATTCGGACCCACACTCAGATCATGTATTTCAAACAGCAAATCAAAAGCGTTAAAGCGCACAAACGAATAATAAAAGAAGATAATCTACGTATAACGTCAAGTCATGATCTTCATTAAGGAAAAATTGAAATATTATATCCGAAGAATAGTATATCCATGCTTTGGTGAATATCCAGCTGGTATAAAACATATAAAACTGGCAAATTTAATTATTAGCATATAATCTATATAAGATAGCTGCGCAGCATGCGATGCCGCGCAGGACCAGCACGATCAGTATTTGTTAAATTTTATGGTTTTTTTTTTTTTTGTTGTACATATTATGGTTTTGTAATTTAGCGCGTTCGCGTTGTAAGCATTTATCTTATCAACTAATAAGATTGTAAGATTACGTGTAATGTGAAATTAAAAAAATAAGTTTGTAGCTTAAAGTTTTGTTTATGAAATTAGCTTTAGCATTTTCAAATAAAATTCCTCACAAAATTTTGGGTTTAAACCTTTTCTTATATGCTTTATCTTAATTTTAATCTAACTTTAACTTAATCATTACCTTAACCCTATACTAACGAATTAATTATTGTTCTGATCTCACGTTATACAAGCATATGCGCAAAATATATGATTCTTTTTTTTTATTGTTTTTTATTTATATATATATGTTGTCGACTTATCATTTGTTCGTTTGTAATTATAATTTAGTTTAGCGTTTTCTTACTAAGTTTAATTGTGTTGGGGAGTCAAATTAAACAATTATGTTAAAATTGCAAAATTAATCGCATTATTTTTGTTGTTTTATAACATGTGGCTTTTGTTTTGTTTCTGATTTACGAGTTATAGTAATGAAATACAAATTGGTGTTATTTTACTGTTGTTGAGTAACCTATGCAGCTTTATAGTATCGCGTTATTTTTTCTTCGATTGTCTTCTGACAGGTCATAGGCTGTATTAATTTGTATAACTGACTGTCGTCCTACATAAAAAGCATTCATTTTTTTACGAAAGACTAATGTTATAATTTTAAGTTACATAACCCTCATTTCTTATATGACTGTCGTCTCGACATGTTGTTTATGAAAACTCACTGGGTAGCGAGGGAGGGATGATGTAATTAGAATGAATAATGGGTTTGCAGAAAAAAAAAGTTTATTTTACCTATGAACTTTAACAATGCGTGTCAGGTAAAGGAAAACTTCTCGCTGCCTTTCAATTATATTTTTTACTGGACTAATCTGTTTGATTGATACAAAATATAATTGAAAAGCCGATAAGGCTACGCAAAGTTAATTTTTCGTTTGGCATAACCCACTGACCCAATTTTTTTTTAAAAAAATCTTTATTTAAAAAAAAATTCCTATTGTGTCAATTATTTCATTTTTGGTATTTAATTTTTTTCTCCGGTGATGACCTTGATCTTCTGGAATTACTCGATAGATCCGACAAAATTTTCTGATTCCATGTTATGCAAACCGAAAAATTAATTTTTGCATGGCCTTATATATGAACATGAGCTTAATTTATAGTAGATTAGAAAAAAAAAACCCCCCATTCAATTTTTCCAAAAAAAATTTTTTTTAAATTCCTATTGTGCCAATTGCTCCAATTTTGGCATTTAATCTTTTCTCTGTTGTCCCCGAATAATAAAACTTGATCTTCTGGAATTACCCGATAGATTTGCAAAATTTTTTGATTCCATGTTATACAACCTGAAAAATTAATTTTGCGTGGCCTTATATGTGAACATGAACTTATTGATTTATAGTAGATTAAAAAAAAAAAAACTGATCTGCCTACTTAAATTTTGAACACCATGTTATGCAAAACAAAAAATTGGCCAGGCCACGCAAATTTAGTTTTTTGTTTTGCAAAACCCACGACCCAATTTTTCCAAAAAAAATAATTTTTTTTAAAATTCCTATTGTGTGAATTACTCCAATTTTGGCATTTAATCTTTTCTCCATTGTCCCTAATGGTGACCTTGATCTTCTGGAATTACCCGATAGATCTGACAAAATTTTCTTATTCCATGTTATGCAAACTGAAAAATTAATTTTGCGTGGCCTTAGAACATGAGCTTATTAATTTATAGTAATTAAAAAAAAAAAAAAATCCGATCAGCCAACTTAAATCTGATCTACTGACTTAAATTTTGGAACATCGTGTTATGCAAAACAAAAAGTTAATTTTGTGTGGCCAGGCCATGCAAAGTTAATTTTTTGTTTTGCAAAACCCGCTGACCCAATTTTTCCAAAAAAAATTTTTTTTAAATTCCTATTGTGCCAATTACTCCAATTTTGGCATCTAATTTTTTCTCCGGCGTCCCCTAATGATGACCTTAATTTTCTGGAATTACCCAATAGGATCGATAAAAAAATCAAAATTTTCTGATTCCATGTTATGCAAACTGAAGAATTAACTTAGCGTGATCTTAGATGTGAATATAAATTAAATTAGGCCATGCAAATTTAATTTTTTTTAAAAAAAAATCTGACCCACTGACCAGAATTTTGAAACACCATTATTAAAGGGATCAAATTAAATTTCATACTGATTACAGATTTTTGAATCATAAACGTTAAAAGTAAACTTCACACTCATCTTGGTAATTTACATTCTCTTGAAACTCAATCGTTAAAGTGAACTGAATTAAACTTCATACGCGCCTTCCTTGCACTATAATTGCAGCAACAGTACCTAATCACCAAATAAGAGACTCTTGCATTGTTTAATGGTCATGGAACCCATCTGCACCTACAAGTAAAATAATATATTACTCTAAAAAAAGGACAACCTTCAATTCCAACAATTACGTGTAATGTTAACTAGAATTGTTACAAAACTTACTTGTTGTTCTAAAATATGAAATAGGTAAAGTTGAGATGGTTTGTATTGGAATAAAATATTGTGATTCTTATTGTGAATTGTTGTAAAACTTCTGTTACAAAACTTGCACACCACAATAAAAGGCAAATTAGTTGTACAGGATTATCAAGATTCTATATGGGCTAAAATAATTCTGTTACAATTTTACTTGACATACAATACGTAATTAAGGCTGCTAATTTTGCATTAAATTGTAAAATCCTGTTCCTTACTATTCAGTGTTTACAGTATGTAGTAAAATTGAGTCAATTTGCATTAAGGACATCGTTAGCTACTGTAGAAAATTTTATTACGAACCTTCACACGTTATTCCAGTAACATGCAACATGTTATTATAGTAATGGCGAAAGGTGAATTAGTTTGTATGAAAATTATCATAGCTTCTATTATGAATTTCTATAAAAAATTCTGTTGCAAACTTACCTGACAGATAATACGTTTTAATGTTGAGTTTGTACCAAAATTATTGTGACTTCTCTCAAGAAAATTCTTATCTAAAACTTGCGTTAAATTATTATAGTTTTATCATGAGTTACTGTTATAAACCTTAATATTCTGGCGATACACAGTATGTGACTCATTAACTCATGTTATTAACGTTATTTGTATCCCAGTTAATTTTAAAGACACAATGTGTGCATAACGAACGGAAGTCTATTTGTTAACTTTCAGATACAAAATGTGCGTAATGATCAAAAGCTGATTTTTTTAAAAAAAATATAATATAAATAGATTACAACTGATTATTAATTCATATTAATAGATCAATTACGAATTATGATGGTATTTACATGTAAATGGTCGTAATTCAGATTTAAATAGATCGTCATAGCTGATCACCTTATTTTAAAATTTCTCACGGTCTGGTTAAGGTTTTTAGATATATCAAATAATAAACAATTGAATTTTTTTATTATTACATGAATAAATTTGTATAATTACACCACTATACTTAATTACTAAATATCATAATTCGAACATAAATCTATCAATTAATCATGATTAAAGAATTCACTAAAACAACATTATCATCTTAATATTACAAAGTAAAGTACGTACGCAAAATAATATAATCGTTTTTTTTCCAAAAAATTTTATCAGTACAATCATTGATAACAATCGAAAGCCATCAAACCTTGGTCACATAACTCCCTTATTAGGAATACAAGGACAAACAGTTTCATATATATTTTATTATTATTCGGTATAAGATACATTTTAAATCAGATCACGCATGCATTATTAGCAACAATAAACAGGTATAATTTCAAAAAAAAGTGTCTCATATTTAGTCATAGTCAAGTTACAACATATAAATGACATTTTTGAAAGTGTATTCACCGATCACACATACAATCACGAGTATATTTCCACACTATCATTTACGTTGCACATGTCATCATCCCGTGTCGTCAAAATTACCATAACACTTGCCTGAATTAGAAAAACGAAAACCATTACCCATACTAAAAAAGGATTCTTCAAAAATCAGCATAGCGAACATCAAAAAAGTTGAACAGAAACCATCCTTCACACATTTCATGTTACACAAGAAACGTGATCGTACTGGTATAATTTAACGAATATTAAGAATTTAGCAACAAGGATGCTAGTGGCATTCTATTTCATTTATACTTGTATAACTAATATTGACTGCATGAATTACACACAGTTATGAGCCTCAATACAACTTTTCTCTACATTAATGCAAATATATATATTGTAATTAGATATTTATTCAGGATTTTTATATAAAACCATCATTTTAAAGTTGAATTTATCATATTCAAACCCATTACCCAACTCTAATTTAATTAGGAATACGAATCTACTTAAATCACGTTCATACTTACAACATATATACCAGATACAGTATGTACATATGTATATATGTATGAACACCTTTATCTTTTCCTTTAAAATAATAAACCCACCAAATGAATGCTTTTTCAAAATATTTAATTATCTGCGATTTGACTACAAAAATTTATATTCATGCCTCCTTGTAAACCGTTGTTGGTATAGAATTACTGTACCAATATTATGGAGTGAAATAGCCAACAAATTAAACAATAGAAAGTTTATAAATACATGTCTTTATTATTAAATTCTGATGAACAGGAGTTATTAATCCCTTTAAAATTATCCTTCCAAATGATTAACAACTGTTATTTGAATATACAAGTTATAGCAGAGAATCTTTGTAAGAACACACTCTAACTTCTCTTCTTTAATTTTTAGTGGTAATTATATTGGGAATGAAGAAGTAAAAGCACTTGTAAAGGTACTTCATATAAATACTACTTTAACCTCTTTAAATCTTAATAGTAATAATATTAATAATGAAACAGAAAAAGCATTTTCAGAGGTGCTTTATATAAATACTACTTTAATATCTTTAAATCTTAGTATGAATTATATTGGCAATGAAGAAGGGAAAGAATTAGCAAAAGCATTATATAAAAATACTACTTTAACTAATTTAGATCTTTCTTACAATGATATTACTTCTAAAGGAATAGAAATGTTCATGGAGTCTCTTCATAAAAATACTACTTTAGTCACCTTGAAGCTTTATAATTGGGATTATTATAAAAATTATAATATTGCTGAAGATCGCATAATCCATTGAAATAATCAAGCAACAAATAATATCAAAACACTTTATGAAAAAAATATTTTTTTAAATTTATAATAAAAATTGTAGTGCATATTACCATGGCAGTGCTCAAAGTTTTAATATGAAGTAAGCACGTTTTCTAGCAATATTTTTTACTGCAAAAAAATAACTTTCTTGATATACTTGTTGAATAAACCTGAATAAATCCCAAACTCCCAAAAATGATTGCTATTTATAAAAAATTAAATCAAACAAATAATCTTAAAATTTTACAAGTATATTGTCTATATCTATAAGAATATATTTGATTTATTTAAATAAAGATCATTAATAAAATATTTGAGCTATGAGTTTGGCCATTTAAGTCTATTTAAAGTGGACAAACCCAAAAGGGTCTGGCCAAACTTATAGATCAAAAATTTTATTAATAAACTTATTTAAATAAGTCAAGTATATTTTTATAGCTATAGATAGTGTTTCACATGATTCAGATCGGGCAGGTATTTTTAAAGATCCATACCTGGGCTGAACACTGATTCGGATTTAAATTTAGGGTCCGAACTTATATTATTTAGATCTAGGTCCAACCCAAAATTGTGAAATTTAAAAAATTTATAAATACAAAGTTGTTAAATAACTAAGACCAAGTGCCTCGCTAAAAAAAAAACTGGNTATAATTTGATAATTTTGCCATAATAGATTCAAAAAAAAAAAAAAAAAAAAAAAAAAAAAAAAAAAAAAAAAAAAAACTGTTGAATGATTTCTTGCCTTATTTTATTTATAATTTTGCCATAATAGATTCAAAACAATACAGTAATTCAGGGTTCAGTGGTTAATGTAAATATTACAAATATGTGAGTACATATATATATATTACCAGCTGGATACAGAAATATGATATTTCATTTGTAAAAAGAATTCTAAATTAACCAATCAGCATTAAATATTATTCTAAGACCGGACTGGCAGATCTACTTGTGGGTTCGAATCAAATCTTAAAAATCAAGGGTCCGAACTCGGTCTATCAATGGACCAGACCGGACCCAGACCGGACCCAGATCTTTTGCAGAACACTAGCTATAGATAATATACTTGTAAAATTTTAAGATTATTTATTTGATTTAATTTTTTGTGGGTCTGAATTGAATCTTAAAAATCAAGGGTCTGAACTTGGTCCATCAATGGACCAGAGCGGACCCGGACCAGATCCGGATCTTTTGCAAAACACTAGCTATAGATAATATACTTGTAAAATTTTAAGATTATTTGTTTAATTTAATTTTTTTTTATAAATATAATTATTTTTTATAGCCAATAAGTATAATTCTTAACGGTTAATTAGACTGTTCCTAATAAAGTCAATTAATATATTATTCTGATAAAGTTCTAAAAACTATAAATACGAGTCACTCTCGTTATAGTGAATTCTTGATATAGTGAAGACTAATTAAAATCTCAATATAGTGAAGTTAAGCTCAAAGCCAGTTTATATAAAATTCTCTCGTTATAGTGGATTTACTAATAAAACTCTCGATATAATGAATTTTTTAAAAATTTTTATTAATGGAACGAATCACTTCACTATAATGAGAGTGATTTGTATAAAGCTATACTATAAAAATTTGGAAATTATTATTATATCTAGTTTAATTATTAGATTAATACAAAGTATAAAACTCAAAAAAAGTAGCAAAGAATTAGAAATAGTTTGTATAGAAATTAACTATGTTCATTTAGTAAAATTTTTTAACCAAATATTTTCTAAAGATATAATTTTTAGAATATAATTTAAGGGTAGAGTGTACATAGATCATATATTATATGATTTTGGTGGTACTTTGAGATTATACAAAATTTAAAATATGCCACTAATAAAAGTTTTTTAAAACCACTGTCAATCTTTACTAAATTTTGGTAATATACAGATTAAACTTTCTATTTATAGCAGTAAAATTTTTAGTGGTTGTATTATTTTAAAAAAATATACTTTCTTATAGCTAAATTGCCTAGAGCTTCAAATTTGCCAAGTTATACATAAAATAAATACTGTAGTAAAAATATTTCTAAAATAGGTAATTACCCAATTAGAGTTGTGTTTACTATATGGACTAGGTGCTGCAAAAAGGAACCAAATTGACAATACAAAAGATCTTCAAAAAATCAATTTTTATATTGTAAATCTTATAATAACTCATAAAAAATTGCAAACTTTAAAGAACAATATAGCAAAATTTTATTAATACAACTACTTTTGTGTTTTAAGTAAAAAATAATCCCAATCTTATTCTAAATTAATTTATGTAAAAAAAATATATTTTGAAAAATTGTTAATTTGGTCCCTTTTTGTAGTACCTAGCCTATATAATCTGTTATACAAAAAAATTTATAACATATATCATATAATAAATGATTTACATATACTCAACCCTTAAAGTAAATTAATAATTGTAACAGATTATAATAAAATTAAAACAGAATGAAATTTAACTAATATTTATTTTTGAGGCCTTTTTTGTTAGATTTTTTGATAGTTAAATTAGTGTTTAGGATTAGAATTATTAGAAAAGAGTATAAGAAAGCTTCCAGAAATCAGCTGATTTTTGTTTACTATGAGCCTATCCTATCCACCTATACTTGATATCACAATTAGCCAATCAGATTTTATAATTATTAAAAAGTTAGATATAATATTTAATAGTAAATAACTTTTGATCTACTGAACCAAATTTGATAATTTAACTACCAAAATAATTCTCACAATGACAGAATTCTAGCAAGTACAAAATAATAAAAATCTAATTCTAGATCCTGTGATCAGAATAGATCTTGTTGCTATAAAAGTTTTATAATTTATTAAATAACTATAAACTATTTATTATAATACAAATTTATTTTAAAACTGACTACCCAACAAGAAGTGGAAGTATAGAGACGTGAACGTGTCAAAGCCCAACAGAGCTCTGAGTGCACCTATATAGGAGTCTTAGGACGTTAAGAGGATCTAGGACTACCAGTAACAGATATAGCTAATATAAGTAGGACCCCGAAGAACTTTGATACAACTCAGATGATTCTAAAAAAAGAAATTTTGCATAGAAATTCATCAAACGTTGCATTTTTATATAGTAAAATTTCAGAGTTTGCTTTATTTTATACATCTATTTGACTAAAATACTGCTAAAATTATACAAACTCAGATCTGAGTTGTATCAGTGTTCTTTAGGGTCCTGTATAAGTGCATGTAGTAGTATGAAAATCAGGTTGGCTGAGCTTCATGATACTATTCAACTATATTAGGGACTGGAAGCTTTGGTGAAACATACTTGGATACTCACTACCATAGCGGGGAGTACAGTCATTCACATATTTCTGAATTCAGAACGTTAAATTCTGGGTCCCAAGTCGCAGGAAAATTAGCTAGTTGCAGCAGTATGCAGGCTTGAGATACTTACCCAATATGGTAGAGGCAGCTGCATGGTTGAGATACGAACTCCTGAGAAGTACGCTAGTAAGGAACTGGGTATACCAATTTGGAAGCAGAAAGCATCTACCTGAAATCACATACACCAAATTGGAAGTAATGATATTAGGAAATGTGAGTAAAGTAGTGGACATGCAAATACTAATAGTTGGTTGGGGAAAAAAAACGTCCAAAACCAGGCTAGCTATATAAATGGGAGTATAGTAGGCTCTGGTAGGTTTAGATTATGGATAAAATAGTCCAAGTCTCGGTACTTAGTAGATAGTATAATAATTGTAAGCAATATATTGTAACAATTAATATACACTCAATAAAGTCCAGAGGCATGATCTTACCTTGATATTAAAAAAAAAAAACAAATTTATTTTGATCTTAGGATCCTATTATTGGAATAGATTTGTGTTACTATAAAAGTTCTATAATTTATTAAATAATTTATAAGCCATTTATAGTAACAAATTTATTTTGATCTTAGGATCCTATTATTAGATTTTAATAATTTTGGGCTTGCTAGAATTCTCTTATTGAAAAAATTATTTTGGTAAAGGGAGTGACAAAATCAGGTGATTTTTTAGGGTGAAGGGGATAAAAAAAGTTGAAATCATATATAAAAACCTAACTATATTTATATTAAGAAAGAGGGAGGGTGTAGGTTTCTGATAAAAAATAATTAGGTGATTAATGACACAGCCCTAATCAAATTATCAAAATTGACCCAGTAGAACAAACTATTAATAATAAAAAATTAATTTTGAATTGTTAATAATATTTGTTCAACTAGGCCAATTTTGATAATTTAACTACTAAATAATTCTTTTGTTGAGAGGATTCTAGCAAGCCCAAAATCATTAAAATTTCAATTACAGAATCCTAAGATCAGAATAAATTTGTATTATAATAAATAGTTTATAATTATTTAATAAATTATAGAACTTTTATAGTAATACAAATCTATTTTAATTACAGGATTCAGTAATTAGATTTTTATAATTTTGGACTTGCTGGAATTCTCTTATTGAGAAAATCATTTTGATAGTTAAATTATTAAATTTAGTTCAATAGATCAAAAGTTATTGATTATAAATATTATTAATAAATCTATAATTTTGGTCAAAAATAATTTGGTAACTTTAACTAGAATTATAAAATTTTGTACCTGATACCATATTTTTCCAAAAATAAGTACTACCCAAAAGTAAACACCCTCTACAATTTATACAGGACTTTGGACACCTCTAATATAGGTCATAAATAATTTGCATAAATTTGAAGGTTTTTGCTACTTCTAAAATCAAGTAAATTTGCTAAAAATTTAATTATTATATAAAATTTAGTCTAATTTGCTAAAAATTAAATTATTATATCTCAAAAAAAACAACCCTGCAACTCTCCCCAATGATCACTTGTACACATATTCTGCAAAAACTTTAGTATTAATTTTGTATAAACCAAAGACATACTTACATAGGTCCTACGGCGGCAGCTATTATTTAGGGATAGAGTTAATTGACTATCTTGCTAGTAGTCTTAGAGTTTATCACTCACCGCTTTACGGCACTTGTCGTTTAGAGACAAAGTTAATAGACTGTCTGCTGACAAGTTCAGAGTTTATCACTCACCGGTAGTAGGAAAAGCCTTCCTGGGGTGTCTGCCATAAGGTGAAAGTAAGGGCATATGAAGTTGATAAAGAAGAACCCACACTCCTTTCTTTCTACAAGTAAAACCTGTGTATTGGCCTCCCACTCGGGTTTTTCAAAAATTTTTCCAAAAAGTGGCAATTTCGGCTTACCCCCTCCAGAAGATCAATATTGTTTACATCCGAGAATGGAAACTCTAGTGCATGAAGTCACAAGAAGTCACGTGCTCGCAATGCTGCCAGGTGACCACGTGTTTTTGGCGAAGGACTAATGTTGGACAGATGGGATTAAATAAATTTTCGCTTGGTTGATCTCAACCTCGTAGAAGATGTAGAGTTATGTAGTTACATTCTTCATTGTAATACAGCGCTAAGATCATAGAGACTGTGCTGTATAATTTTTATGAGTTTAGTATAGACTTTAACTATACCTATCTAGATTTATTTTGTTTTCTTTCTTTTTCTCTTTTTCTGTTTTATTCTTTTCTTTCGTTTTTCCTTTTTCCACTCTTTTTGTTTTTTCCCTTTTATACTTTGTCGTTTTCTTTTTGTTTTTGTTTTTATCTTTCCCCTTTTTTTCTTTACGTGCTCTTTGTGAAGAAGTTAAAATTTTAAGAAAAGAAAGGCGGTCTTGATATGGCATCCAACACCAGTCGGTGATTGACAGATTAAAATCGGAAGGTAAATTCTGATACTGGATTGAGACGAATGTTTGGTATGGTGGATCGCTTTGGGCAGGTAACTTAGTTATCGCTTGGAGAGTCTTTTTTACACAGAACGTTAGTAGTCATATTTTGTACTTGTACAAGGCAGCTAGACTGCATAGTTCATAATAAAAAAAGGCAAGATCGCTGAATGCAAAAAAAAAAAATAAATTATTATATCTAGATTTATATAGGCTATTAGAAAAGGGCCAGGACCCCAAAGAATATATATAATATATACTAAAATCTGGTTTTGTATAGACTTATTATATAATTTTTTAGCATAATGGACAAACCCGAATTTGGATGATCGACATGGTGGCTTAGCCAATTTAATAAAATTTTTTTTTTAATTTTTTATACAGGTTAAAGTACTTTTTATTCTTGCGGTTTCTTGAAACATACCAAATTAACCCACTTTAAAAAAAAAAGTGAGTAAAAAGTCTTCGAATAACCTATATACTGTTAAAATTAATCCCAAATAATCCCAAAATTTAAAAAGTTTTACTAGTAGCAAGTTTTATAGGAAATGGACAGCAATTCAACTCAAGATTCGGCCAAGAAGTGCGTTGTGAAGATCTGCAAGCAAGTTCTGGCCTTAAAGTGGAAAAAATAACTGATAACGTGTTGACTAAGGCAGAAGCCAATGGAACGTTGGCTTCGTATTACAAAGATCATAAGGATGAGTATATGTGCTTGACCTGTTATAACGCGATCGTAGTAAATGGGTCAAGCACTTATGTAGAACATGCAGCTGAATGGGCAAGAGTATTAAAAAGGCATCGTAATGATAATCTTTCTATGTCTGAGTCTATTTCGTTACTAATCAATATTATTTTTGAAAGAGAAGTTATAGGCAACGATCCACCCATTGTTACGTTTTCTCAGCTTAAGTTAATTGCCGAAGACAAGAATGATCAATTGAGTTTCTTCTTTAACGAAATCGAAGAAATAGCTTGTTTGGGAAGAAAAAATGAAGCTGAACAAAGGGCTCTTGAACGATCTCTGGCATATCAGTGTTATTTAATGTGCTGGAATCAGTGTATGGCTATACCACTTTGGAATTTGAGAGACGAGTCTACAGCAAATGAAGATAATCTTTCGTGAGTAGATTGTGTTAATATTTTGACGAAACTTTTGTATAATAGAGAGAAAAATGAGCAGGAGCCGGTTATTTATAGCTTTAAACAGCTACGAAAAGAAATGGTAGCTAAGGAGTTTAGGCTAAGTAGTTTCTTTGATTCAATCTATAATGCATTACTTCCCGAAAATAGAAGTAGTAAATATTTAGATAAGCTAGATAAAAAATTGGCGGTTGAGTGTTATGTTATTTGTGGTAACCAAAATTCCAAACTAACAGCATTTAAAAAAGATATTTCGCTTTTTGTAGATTTGATGGGGTTTCTACTGAGGCGATCGATGCCTTATTATATGCTGGCATAACAATTTCACGAAGGCATCTTGATAGAGAGAAATCAGCTATCGCTAATAATCATCCATATAAGGTTACTTCGTATCTGGAGAATAAAAAAAATAATGCCTTAGTGCTTAATGTTGATGATTATCATAATATTCATACCAAACGAACCCCCGATACATGCTCAACATCAAGCGCGGCACATATGACAACCTTGTTGCTAAATAGTGTTGATTCGATGGCCATTCCACGGGTCACACCAAATGGTATATCAATTCATAATCCAAAACTAATTGATTCTAATCTTATTTGCACTTTTTTAGATTCCTATTACATGGGACGAATGGCTAAAACTTTTAATGATCAGTTGTATTACAAAGTATCTTTGGACAAGAAGCTTGAAAATATGACTCTTCACAAATACGATGATCGTATAAAAGAACGACAGAAAGAGCGTAAAATGAAAGATACGATTCTTTTAGACTTTTTTGAATTAAGTTTAAAAGAAATGGATTCGTATATTATTGCTTTACAAGAAGTTTATAAGATTCCCTTATTAACTAATTACTTAGCTGATTGTGTTATTCCAGTTGTAGGCGATTGGCCCGGTCAGGTTTTTACTCGACAAGCCATTACCCTTCGTTTGCTAAATCGTAAAGATGATATACCAAATGATATATTATCTTTTATTCCAATTATCGGTGTTCTTCATACCCAATTGAATCTACTCGAATCAATATTGAAGACTTATTGGGACTTTTTTAATCTAAAGTATCAATATGTCTTTAGTACAAGTAAAATGTTGAGTAAAACGCCAAGCCCGTATCGAATATTCGTTCTTTTAGAGCTAATAAGGGGTGCTTGGAAAGAAATCAAACCAATCATAGTAGGTAAGTTTGATAAATGTTGTAAAGATACTGAGTTTCTATTTTTATTTGAATTATTAGACAATACGGTACCAGTCGGGTTAGATATATACTCGACTTTATTTCGGTCTGGGGATTGGAATTCATATATCGAAGGCGTATTTCGGGCATGGAGTATTTTTTTGAGGTTTGAAAGGCATAACTATAATAAAGCGCCTTTAGCATTTCTTTCAGATATATTCTATTGGAGTCAGAATAATTATCCGATATTAGATGTACTAAAAGATCACTTAGTTAAGTTTACAGATTATCCCGTTGAAAATATGCATAGTAGAATACGACGCCAGACCTCATCTTGTGATTCCCCACAACAACTTTCTAAAACAGCCAAAGTTGTTAACGCCAGAAAGACTCTTAGTGGATTTGAAGATGTATTCGTCGTTCAAAAAAAATCTACATTTGCAGATAACGATCATTTAGCTTTATTAACGAAAAAAGCGGAGGTGTTTCTTCTTGAAACCTTCGGTAATGTTTATCGAAAGCTTGGTCAAAGCTCCATCATCAAGGGACAGAAAGAAAAAAACACCTATAAGCTGGTATCGTTAGATTTTACTGTGGACAAAAAGCAAATGCAATTAGAATTTAGCAGCGAACATTTGCCAGCATATGACAAATGTGATCATTGTCATTTGCTATTACACGATGGGACAGGTAAAAGCTCTATGGTTATAGCATGAGGTCATGGATACAATGAGAGCTGTTTAACTATTTTAATAAACAAAAAATGTCTTTATTGTGAAAATGTTCTCAAATTAGGTATACGAACTAATGTTTCATCTCTTCTTTCACGATTAAGTAAATTAGCTACTAAGAAGTAAAATCTAAAGGAATTTATTGATGCCGACGATGATAGTCCACAAGATCAGATGATATCGGATGAAGATGATATATTAGAAGTGCTTCGAAAAGATAAGCAAGCATTACCGAGAGTGGAGCAAGCTTATTCTACGGCTCTTGAAAGATTTTTGAATATTTAGAATTTATATTTTTTTTTTCAATGTAATTTTGAATTAAATATTTTAATCAATAAAAAAAAGTATTTATTTTTTTTAATGTAATACTATCAGTTTTATTTTTGGTAAATAAAATAAAATTAAATTACATTTATTACTTAATAATTACATACTATACATGTAAAAAAAAAAAAAAAAAAAGTGCTTGTAATCAATTATTCATTTAACGAGATTCTTGAATAACTAGTTAATTCTAAGTAATCGTCTATCTCTACATGGTGTATGAACCACCTATACCCATTATTCTACGTGTGATTATTCATACGCCATCTAACCACCTTGCCAAGGACTTGTTTCCATTCTTTTGAATGTTATCTAATCTATGCTAAAAGGATCCATTCGATTCATCTTCATATTTCATAATTCTAAGTTGAAAGCCTTTAATATAGTATCAACATTATTGTTTTCGCTTGTTCATCCTTGTATTATTTTTTAAGAGTTACACGCTTGACATCAAGCTTCAAAAGTGTTCTATCGGTTGGAATTTGCATATTTTCCAATTCTTTTAGAATCCAATTCATCAAATACTTACACATTTGTTGTAGCGCTTGAGTTAATTCATATATTTGAGATCGCTATACTATAAAATTTGTAAACTTACTAAACATGTAAGTATAAAATAAAATAAAATAAAGCGGTATACTGTGTAATAATTTGAAATTTAACTTACTTCTTTTAATATACAGTTGGATCTTTCTAAATGCAATGATATATTAAAACTTAGCCAAACGTGCACTTAAAGAGATATTGCTTAGGGAGGTAAAAACTTAGCCAAACGTGCACTTAAAGAGATATTTCTAGAGAGGTAAAAATCTATAGGCTTAATATTAGTTTGGCCCAAGAGAAGACGTGCATTTAGAGAGACGTTTCATAGGACGTGCACTTAGGGGAATTGCATTTAGAAGATCTGACTGTATATAATGATACAAAAAAATAAAAAAAAGTAACTAATGCAATTGTCTGTGGTAAAAGTAAAAGCATTAGTAGATCAGTAATTAGTAAGCAAATTGAAACTGGGTAAGTGAAGCGAAGCAAAGACTATGTTAATATTATAAAAATCGAACAATTTCATTGGTCAGATTGGCACTGAGTCATCGCTAAGTCAAGATTTACAGATTTAGAAAGCTTGTGTAATGGAGTTTGTCCACCATGCTTAATTTTTTAATATATCATATGTTTAAATTTGTATAGCCAATAGGTAATTTTTCAAAAAGTCAAATGTTTATTTGTATAACAAAGATGATTTTTATAACAAGTTAAATCTTTATTTTGTAGAATATTGCTAACTTGCCTCCTGGGTAAAATTACTTTATCATGTGATTTTATATTAACCAATAATATCAAATAATAAAAAATGGTGCACCTTCACTATGGTGTACTGCAGGATCTTATGATCAATAGTAATGCATTTTTTCAGAACAATCCAGATCAGTGTTGTACACGGACATTGTCCCGCCGATTTTTCAGGGACGCAGACAGTCCGGGACGGGACGTCCGGGACATGTCCGCAATAATGTCCCAACATGATACATGTCCGTCGGGTAAAACCAATCAAATTGCGGAATTATACAAATTTTATTGGTAGATGATCACGTGTTGAGTCGCAAAATGTCCGGGACAAAAAAAATTCTGGGCGGACATGTCCCAGACGTCCCATTCCGGACTGTCCGCCGTCCGTGCCTGTGTTCCATGACAACACTGCTCCAGATCATGTAATTAATGTAATCAATATGCAACATAATATTCTAATTTTTTTCATTTAATTTATTAAGAATTTTACTTGCAATAATAGGTGACATAGTAATTTACATTTTATTTAATCTATGCCACAGAACAAAATACTATAAAGCTACCTCTAACTCTAACCACTAACCTATCTAACTCTAACCCTATATGCTAATCTATCCCTAACTCTAACCCTAAACTATACTACTTATATATATTAATAACTAACTAATCAACTAACTAACTAATGCTATACATATCCGCAGATCTTGAAATTAGCCCTTTTTTTTGTACCTTAATTTTATATCAGCTGATCATTTGTACCCCAAAAATAGTAAAAAAAAAAATTAATTACAAAAATTTTTATAAGTTTAATATACGTCAAACCAATCGTCCGACCCAAAAACCAATCGTTCTTTAAAGAATTAATCGAGTAAGAAGTCATTACCAATGTTATAATATATATAACTAACTTATTTAATATTTATTTTTATTAATATATAGATTTAACAAACCGTAATGACTAATAATCAAGCTATTTCTGCTAATGACGATTAAGTTAATGTCTCTGTTGGTTACCCAATAGTTTTTATTCCATATACGGCTATACAACAAAGTTTTGAGTGTAAAACTTGTAAAGTTATATATCAAACAAGAAAAGGGTTAACTCGCCACCAAAATGCTATTCGAAAATATAATATTCGTCGCGAAGGCTTGTACGTATTACCTTTCGAAGCAATCAATCAATTTAAATCAGATCTTATATATATTATAGGAAGTAAGCTTAAAGAACATTTTAAGCAATCAGGAAAACAAACTATTTCATTTCCGTGTTTGAAAAGCCTGTTTTTTTAGAGTTTTTGAAGGCTATATTCATTACTTTAATTTTAGAAATGGTAGCTATAAATGCTTTTTTCATGGGCCCGATGCATACTTGCAATTGACTAATATTCTTAATAATTCAAATTGGGGCCGTAAATTTTTTGATAATGATCACCAANTTTAAATCCGATCTTATATATATTATAGGAAGTAAGCTTAAAGAACATTTTAAGCAATCAGGAAAACAAACTATTTCATTTCCGTGTTTGGAAAGCTGTTTTTTGGAGTTTTTGAGGGCTATATTCATTACTTTAATTTTAGAAATGGTAGCTATAAATGCTTTTTTCATGGGCCCGATGCATACTTGCAATTGACTAATATTCTTAATAATTCAAATTGGGGCCGTAAATTTTTTGATAATGATCACCAACATTCATTGTGCTGTTTAATGCACAAGCTGAGAAAAAGACTAATTGCAATTTATTTGATAAAAATAGATTACCAAAACTGACTGTCGAGTGGAAAATGAAAATCAAAAGAGATACAAAAAATAATTAAACCTTGGCTGGGTATATCTATCTAAGTTTTTATACACAACAGATTTAGTTTATTTTTTTGAAAAAAATATGAACTTAGACTATGTTGAGTATTAATAAAAGCACATTAATGATTTATGACATAGATCTTTACATTTTCGTAATGAATTGGCAAAAATTAGTAAAGGTAAATAGTATTGGTATTAAAAACCCAGTTCGCTACCTGAACCTAAAGATTGGTCCCATGAAAATTGTTTAGCCTTAGTTCCTGGTATTTCAATTGCTGTAAAACCCTTCACTTCGTGATTTGCATCACTCCGTTCCTGGTATTCGTGATTTGCATCACTTCGTTCCTGGTATTTAAGACTACTTTACAAAATGTTTACCTTTTATCCAAATGTCTTAACAAGATATTATTGATAAAGTGAACCATATGAAAGAAAAACTTTAGGAAGATATATTAAAAACTTCTGGGTCGCCTGATATCATAACTATTCTTCTATCACGTTATAATTTCGCAGTGAACGCGCAGCAGAAATTGCATCAGGGTTTGATAAGAAACCAAGCTTTATACGGATATTAATAATCTATATAAGCCTAAATTACTACAAGAAATAGTTTTACTTTGGAATTTATGTGGTAAACAAGCAAGCCTTGTTATAGTTAATTAAAGCATTTGAGTGAAATCGGACAAAGGTGGCAGTTTCCAAGTAAAATGATCTTGAATTCCGTTCGAAAGTATCATAGTACTCAAATTCAACTTTATTAATATTGTATTAAATCATTACGTTTATGCTGGAGCCATCCCTTTGTTTTTATTATAATAAATTCACTCAATTTACTTTCATCTATTAAAAAAAAAAGAAATTTATGAGCCTTTGACGTGCTTAAAATATAAGGTGCGCAGGCAGAACGATGCCAATTATAAAACATATTACCTTTAGAGTTGATAACTACAAACACAGCCAAACATGGTTTTTCAAATCTATATCGAATTATTCAAGATTTCAAAAAACTGACATTGGTTTTTTTTTAAAAAAAAGTCATGGTCTATTAAACTACCGTTTCACAGCAGAAGCCAAATTCTTTTCTATAATTATCCTTAGATTCCAAATAAAACAATGATTCACCATTGATCGAAAGGCATGATGCTCTTACTATTAGCATTCATCCTCAGGTTATAAAAAAAATTTTGATATTTTAGATATATGGCTGATAGAACGAAATTATCGCCATTTTGCATATTTAATAGAAAAACTATACCTCAAGAAACTTTCCAAACGTGTTCAGAGAAAGTCAATAACGTATAGATTAGAATGTCTAACAATCTGAATTTTCTTTTAATTCTTGATTCTTGTGCACCTTTAGTAGATTCGGTAAAACAATAAGTTTTCTAGGTTAGAACGTCTAACAATCTGAATTTTCTTTTAATTCTTGATTCTTGTGCACCTTTAGTAGATTCGGTAAAACAATAAGTTTTCTTAATACGAACATGACTGCGATTCCTAGTGGACCAATGTACAACATTTAAACATATCATTGAGAGGTTTGAAGCAAGGTTTGTACACATAACGTTGGCTAATAGGACAAGTCGAATTAACTCAGCGTTCTCATTCTAAACTGCGTGGGGTCCAATTAAATAATTTAATTAGACACTTGATATGTTCCAAGAGCCTTTTGAGAGAGATAAAGAGAGATAAAAAAGAAAGAAGAGATCATAATACAGAAAGGGTATTGATTTCTAATAAAAGTATGTACGTAGCAATTAAAATTTGATAATTTGTGGAATTTAGTAAAAAATTTGCCAATTCAATACTATTATATAACTTCACGGACATGCATGTCCATGAAATCATGTGATAGTATTGAAACATTTTTATCTAGCACAAAATGACATCGATGAAGTACGTACTGTACACAATTAAAAATTTGATAATTTGTGGGAACAGCAATACAATTTAGTAAAAAATTTGCTGATTTAATACTATTATATAACTTCGCGGACATGCATGTCCGTGAAATGTGATAATGTTGAAACATTCTATTCATGTTATCTAGCACTGTAATTTGAGATATGATACAAAAATGACATCGATGCTTGAGCTCTCTTTTTATCTTTCAATTGATTTATGTATCCAAAAAAAAGATAACTCACTCAATTGTCTAAACTTTAGCACCCAAAGCTTTGGAATTCGAAATTTTGATACAAACTTGCTGCTAGCTTTTGGTTACTCGATTAACCGAAATTTCTCTATTAAAATAATATATGTACTTAATACGTACCGCATATTAGCCGTTTTATCCTAATTAATATGAAGATGTTGCTGTTTAGAACCTAAATTTGAAGTGGATTTTTGAGCAAAATACATAGACTGGTTTTCATAGCTAAGAATTTCAAAAATGGCAGATTTCCTTTCTGCACCATCACCACCATCTTTTATAGTCTTTCTGAAGAAGGTAGAGACTTGGTTATGGTTCTTCTTTTCAACAGGTGAGCAAGAAAATGCTGCCAACCCGAAATATCTATGGCGATTCATAAATTTAGGCAAATGATGCACTAATATATGCATGTACAGAGTAATGTCTTTTGGTCGATAAAGACCTTTTTTAAAATAAATTGTGTTGGGCTCACCTTGATGGGGAGTAAGAAATAAACTTAACCAGTTTTTTGCTTAAATTGCAAAAAATTAGGGTCGGTTTCTGGTTGTTTCATAGCAATATAAAGAGCATCAAACTCTCTCCAGAGACAATTAATTAATGCGCCCCATTCTTTATCAAATATTACCTCTAAATTAAAATTGCGCATTACAGTTTCTTTATTATCACCCATTAAGGGCGTATTAGACCAATTACGTGTGCTATGATCCTGCCAAAAATCAAACTTAATGGAAATTCGGAGCATTTCCGTGCAGATAATTTTTCTAATATGATCATTATATTGATTTTCTGATTCAAGGTCCTGAATTACTAATGACCATAAACGGTCCCAAATTCTTAGCATTATGTGGAGCTCATTGGGAACATAATGTTCCAAAGGAATCATAGGTAAGAGAGAAGCTTTACAATGTCCAGGTGGTGGTTTTGTACTCTTAAGCTGATCCATACTTTTTTCAATTGTATAAACTTTATCCATAGTGTGGGTACTAAGATCCTTTTTGGTGCACAAGCACCAAGGGCAAAAGTAATTTGCATTTGGTGCATTGAAGCCCAAAATTATACTTAAAAATTTCCAGTCGCTACAAAAATAAAGAATAATTTCCCATCATATTCCAATTAACTCTAGACCATTTTCTACCAACTTATAAAATAATACAATTTATAAGTTTTTTTATAGATTAATGAAAAACAGCTTAGACATAGGTGTTATTTTGAATTTTGGCTCGAATTTGGGCCAAAATTCGAAATAATACCCATGTCTACTATTTAAAGAATCCATAGAAAAAAAATTACCATATGCAATTCATTTATCATCGGCTCCATTGCATTTTGTAAGGTTTCATAATTTTCTCCACCAGGATATAAAACTATCGTATAGTGGCACTCAGCTCAATAAATGTTTAAAATATCATCTAATATGACACAAGTAATCATCACGTGTTTAATCTTCCTGCCCACATTCCGCTGTCTTCTGAAATATGAAGGTGAACTATTGGATTATTTTTATTAAGAGTATTCTTTTTTACAAGATCCGGAATTATATAAAGCAAAATATTAGTGATTGGCCTATAGCCTACTTTTACAACATACTGTAACATCTCTTTTTCAATGTCATTATCAATAATATGAGATGTTTCATTCGTTGTAAAAGAACTATTTTTAATATCTAAAACAAAAATTGGGATATTTTCACCCATTTCCTCATTTATTTTTTTTTAACATTTGCAACATTATATTCTCGTAGTAATCCAGCCTCAAGTGCAGTCAAATCTCTATAGGCGTCACGAGAGATTAAGCCTTTGTTAATAACGTTTACGAATGCATCAATATTTTGCTCTTTTTCATTATAGCAAATGGCAGAATAATTTTTGCTCTGAACATTAAACCGAACTTCTTGTAAAACTGGCTGATCAATTTGATTGTAAAAATTAAGAGCTTCACTTTCAAAGATTTTGTCTACTTGCATAGAAAATGCACGTGAGTGTTTTGTCTTCATGGACTCGCTGAGTAGATTAAACGATTTTAAAGCATATGGTCGCTTTTCCTTTTTTTTATGTTCCCGTTCATGTTCTATATCAATTATATTCAGACCAAAAACATGAATACCAGAAATTCTTGAATGAGTATTAGAACTTTTTTTTCTCTATATTAAATATTTAGATATTTATTAAATAAAATTATACGATATAAGCTTTATTAAAGTAATATTATATACTAAGGGGAGTAACAAAAATCAGGTGATTTTTTAGGGGGGGAGGAGGGTAAAAAAAGTTGAAATTATATATAAGAACCTGACTATTTATATATTGAGGAAGAGGGAGGGGGTAGGCCTCTGATAAAAAATAATCAGGTGATTAATGACACTGCCCTAACGTTTAGATAATCATTTGCAACTTTAGATGGGGATTCATTTGATTCTATGATATATTGTTGGGAATTTTCTTTGAATTTAATTCTAAAAACTGGTTTATTTGATTGATATTCAATTTCGCATTCGACTATATGATCTTTTCCCCAACTTGTTTTAACTATATAATCATCTGGAACTTTATACCGAGTTTTATTTCTTGTGTGAGATGAGGTATAACATATTATATCTTTTAATGGATAATATCCTTCATTAATAATATGATATGTATATATAGTGTTATTCTGTTTTAGCGAAAAAGGATTATTTTTAGGATATTTATTTTCAGAAAACATTTTTTTAAAGTCTAGTTGAGAAAGCGCGATGGAATTTTATGATGTATTTTCATATGAATCGCTTGGTATAGTGTCATGGTAAAGTTTGGTACACCATCTTTTCACTTAGAATAGTACCACGGTAATGTGCTATCAATCGCTTGTTATAGTACCTTGGTAACGTTTTGTGCCACTAAATTTAAGTTTTTTTTTTAATTGCTCAACAGGGTTTTAATCAAGTTTCAAGCAGAGTGACTTATTATTTATTGTGAAATGTGCATCTAAAAACCCTAACCCTTAAAAATGCGTCCAAAAAAAATTATTTTTCAATTTTTTTTACACTACTGTACTATACATATTTCATTATAATCTGATTTTAATTTCTTAAACCAAAATAAATATATATATATATATATTTTTTTTAGATGCTGATTTTCAAAAAATGGCCTTTAAACTTATTTTTGACCTATAATTAAATACATGAATGTGGTATATTATACATATTTAATTAGGAATACAAATTTATTAAAAGGCTGTACACACGAAAATTCGTTTTGCGATAAAATTTATGAATATTTTTGATGCTTCTCAATTATGATTGGGGTCGGTAATAAGTTGTGCACTGTAAAATAGGCACGTACTGTACGTCGTAAGTTTGTATACTTACATCTAAATTACTATTTTAAATCTTTTTTTTTTCTCATTTTTAAAAAGTAAAATAGATTATACTAATTCGTTTTGTTATAAAAAATCATCTAATTTAGACCCTTATGACCTTGGAAACAATTATCTGCGTGGAATAGGAGTCGAAAAAGATGAGCATAAGGCATTCATTTATTATCAAAAATCTGTAGAGATAGTAACGCTAGTGTGAACTTTTCAAGTCGGATGCTGTTATGGTGAAGGAATTGGAGTTAAAAAAGATGAATATATGGCATTCATTTACTATCAAAAATCTGCAGAGATGAGTGATATATAATGTTGGATATTGTTATAAAAAGGAATTGGAGTTGAAAAGGACGAACATAAGGAGATATAATGTTGGATATTGTTATGAAAAAGGAATTGGAGTCAAAAAAGATGACATAAGGCATTCATTTATTATCCAGAGATGGGTAACACTGTTATAGTGAAGGAATTGGAGTTGAAAAAGATGAACATATGGCATTCATTTACTATCAAAAATCTGCAAAGATGTGTGACATTGATGGAATATATAATATTGGATATTGTTATAAAAAAGAAATTGGAGTCGAAAAAGATGAACATTTATTATCAAGATTTGCAGAGCGCAATGTTGGAAATTGTTATCGAAATGGAATTGGAGTTGAAAAGGATAAACATATGGCATTTTTTTTATTTTCAAAAAGCTGTCGGAATAGGGAATATTTATGCAATTTATTATCTTGGAGAATGTTATCAGAATGGAATTGGAATTAAAAAGGATTTAAAAAAAGCT
This sequence comes from Gigaspora rosea, assembly GCA_003550325.1. Classification (NCBI taxonomy): domain Eukaryota; kingdom Fungi; phylum Glomeromycota; class Glomeromycetes; order Diversisporales; family Gigasporaceae; genus Gigaspora; species Gigaspora rosea. The sequence goes on from QKWP01000791.1 coordinate 108,802, forward strand.
TTTGAATTGTATTTGAAATCTTAAACTTGGTGATGTTGATGGAATAAAAAGCGTTGGATGTTGATATCAAAATGGTATTAGAACAAAAAAAAAAGTTGAAAAAGGCCAAACATTGGTTTCGAATGTGAGTTTTTCTTTTCTTTTTTTTTCAAAGTAAAATAGAATACTAAATGCTTAATAATTATAATTGTAGAGAAAAAAAATAAATTTCAAGGCATTGTTTTTCGTGCGATTTTTTTTTCATTTTGCAAAAATTTTATATCTATTAATTTATTAATAATAAATACAGTACAAAATAAATATTTAAGAATAATCCTTTAGATAATGGTTTGAATTAGAAAAATTCCGTAGAAGATTTTATAGTACTACATAATATGGGTGCAGCCAAAGAACTTTTTGTCTCAGCTAAATAGGTATTGTCATATTCCAAAAATGCACTAATTAATAATTGACTTACTATTGTGCGTTTATTTTATTCAACAGTCTAAATGAGAAAAAAATTCTACTGAGATAGAAAACTATAGTGGAATGTTTTAAGCTAATTATTGTTGAAGCAAATTTGGAATCGAAAAGAATAAAAACTATTTATTCATTTTAAATCAATTGAGGTGAGTTAAGCTTTTTGATCATATGAAATTGAGTTTGAAAAGAATGAACATGACAGTCATTCAATTTTTAAAATCTGCCAAGACAAGATCCGAAGAAGATCATTTGAAAGATCAAAATTCCGTCCAGTCTACCTATATGATGTCCCAAAATACTTTTATCATATATGGGGTGTCGTAAGTTAAAAGGGCCCATTTTTACATATAGTTTATTTTGAGATAATTGAGTTTAATCATTTGTTTTGATTTTCGGACTGATCTGGAATTAATCAAATGTCATGATTTTGATTGGTTAAAGGTAACAGGTAACTATCGGGTAACCTCGTGATGTGCTTGCCCTACGCAGCCTTGTGTAATTTTTTCTTTACATTACTTTGATTTTTTATTATGCAAATCAACTTTCCTTTATAATTGAAAAATGTCAATCATGCCAAAATTTATATGAATCTAATAAAAACTCATTTTTCAAAAAATTGTAAAAATGGGCCCTTTTAACTTGGGACACCCCATATTGCGACCCGATCCAAATATCACTATTTTAAATCAATATTATTTTCAAAATATTTACGATTGATGTATATATTTTTTAATTGTTTATATTTACTTATAAACATTTTTTCATATTATATTAATTCGATTTGTATAAAATTTTAAATTTTATTACAATTATTTGGTAATAATTTTAAAACATTATACAATAAAAAAGGTCTAATCTATCACGCACTGATAATATATATAAGTAGAGATTGGGCCCGGGATGGTGGGAATAATAAAATATCTCTATAGTAATATATGTGAGTTTATTTACAGAACCTGCTATTCCAGGAACACGATGTATGCCAGCTTCTTCAAGGTCTAAATATAAATGATAATAAGGTCGTTATATTTTATAATACAGAAAACAAAATCAAACATAGCGTCATTCTTAACAGATATCACAGAATTAATAAGATTTATAACAAGCGTAGGTTTGTGATTGGTATTTTGAGATTTCGAAGATGAATTCGTATTGCCAGAGTGAGTAGTCGATTGCCATGTATTTGTTAAAACTATCGAAAATGGGCGTACGGCATGTTTGATAAATGATTCACCCTGGATTTGTTACATGGCCTTGGCTATTGTTTTTCAAGTAATTTTGCTTGTTCATTTTGTTTTTTTTTGTAGCTTGTTCTGCATCTCACAAATATCTTTTGCAAGACGTTCTTTTTTTTTTTTGATCCCGTTTGACTTTCTCCTGTTGTTTGGCAACAAGTTTGTAAAAAGGTTTTTGTAATTTTTGGCCGTTTTGGTGGAGTATTGGAGACACAAATCATATTATTTTCTCGAGAAACGATCTTTTTAAGAAAACGTATGTGAGTCTTACCTATAGACTTTTGCATAACGCTTATTAAATCACTAAAATCTACTACAGGCTTGTGATCTCAAACTGATTCTGAACTAAAAACTTCAAATTTCATATTAGTTCAGTATAAAAAAGTTGTGATTTCTTAAGAATACTGTATATAAAAATATAAAAAAGCAAAAAAAAATTGCAACCGCCTACCGTCTCAGTCTTTTACTATATGGCGACAAATTCAACTATGCTATCGATAATTTCTTTATTTACAACCCAATATCAACGAAGACCTAAAACTAGTAAATTCTGAACTAACGTTATCTCTGCTCAAGTATCAAATAATCTTTATTCATTAAATGAGCATCGTCACAAACACTATTTAAATGTGTAAACTTCAAAAATTTGAGAACGATTAATTAAAAAGATAGTATCGGGAAAATAACTAATAACGATAAAAAATAAAAAAAAAGGAATTTAGGTCACCGGGTACCAGATATTGTACTGCTTGCAAAATTGTACGTGCTAGTGAATGTGGCCGATCAAAATTTATCGGCTAAGCTTAGCCGATAAATTTTGGTCAGCTTAGTTGGCTTAGCCGATTTACTAATCGGGTCTCAATCACATGACCAGATACGTTCATTTATATAGCAAATACTTAGATTATCGAACTTTAATTTATTTGGATTGGTTCCATGGGTCCGCGAATACAATATAAATAGCCACCAAATTTAAAGGGAAATACGGTGAATAATTAATTGAGTAATGTTCGTTTTAACTTCTAAGAATTCTAAGAAAGAACAGGTACTCTTTTTTTTTTTTTTTTTCTCGAGCTAATAAAATGTATTGTATTTTCTTTAAGGGTTTCAACTTTTAGAGACTAGGATCGGACCGGACTAGTCTCACCATTTAATACCCTAAACGCTAAACATTAAATTCTTAGCAATAGAGTCGCCCGGGTTAAAAATACTTTAAATAATTGAAAAAACCGAAAATAAAAGTCGAAATTACAAGATCAGGTAAGATTTAATAAGCGTTTATTTAATAATTTTTTTTTTAATGTTCATCTAACTTTATTTTTTTTTGTATAAAAACGAATTCTCGTTACTTCTACCCACACTGTTAACAAATCTATCAAGGTAGCTTTTTTTTTATACTAGTTTAAATCAGAATAGGGATTAAAACAATTCTGGTTTTCTTTAAAAAAAAGTAGATCATGAACTGTGTTGGGAAAAAGACGATTTCATTTATCAGTTATGACGTTTCCGGCATCAGAGAAGAGACGCTCTGAGGGAACTGAGGTTCCTGGAATTGCCAAATACCGTCGTGCTTGTTGTGCCATTAAGGGAAGTGTTAATTTATTATCTCGCCAAAAGACTAAGGGGTTATGTTTTTTATAAAGAGGATCAGAAGGGTCGTATTTTATCATTTGGGGCATGTCTAAATACACCTTTAGTTCGTTTTCAATAGGGCAAACTTCTTGAAAAGTTTTTTCAAATAATGAATTTAATAAAAAAGAAGATGATCTATTTTCAATTGAAGGTATTGTTGAGTTTATATTTTTTGCAGCTTCCATCCTGCATTTTAATTCATTTTTCATTGGTTCTAGTTTTTCTGGCTCAAAGCTTAGGTCCTTAAATCTTGGGTCGAGAATAGTAGCGATATAACCTTCAACTCCAGGCTCATCCCAACGGTTTCCAAATGAAAGCTCTATCTCATCACGTACATCACGAACAATTGGATGTTTAAGTATCGCTTCATTTTCAAATAGATGATCTTGTAATATTTTAATTAATGGTAACATCATTGAAAAGGTAGGATATTGATCGCCACCTATTATGGTTGTAACATGCGCAAAGGGACCTAGCAACTTAACCAACTCTTGAATTCCTAATAAATCTTCTTCTTCAAAGAGCAACTCTTCTAATGCTTTAGCATTTTTTCTAATATTCCTATCTTTATCTTTTGCAAGATCTTTTTGTAGTTTTTTTATAGCTTCGTAAAGATAAAGTAGACGTTCTAACAATGAATGGGTTGAGTTCCATCTGGTCACGGTATCGTTGGATATTGGATCAAGAGCAGAAATATTTTTATTGTTAAGTAATGGATTTTTTCTTTAAATATTTCAATTTGTATTAATCGTAGTCTTTCTCTAATTTTGTCTTTCCCAGCAACAAATGAATTTAGAGCTTTTGCACGATCAATTAAGTCAGTAGCCTGTTTTAAACCATCTGTAATACCGAGTTGAATGGTATGAGCTGTATATTTTATATGTAAAATCTCAATATTTTTTAATGCTTTTACCATTGAACTGGCATTATCAGTTACACCGGCTACATATTTGTCACTTAAACCCCATTTAGCTAACTCTCTTAGTAAACAATCTTTAATTCGATCGGATGTATGTGGATATAGGAAACTTTCAATAGTGAGTATAGCTTTATGCATTTCAAATTCTGAAGAGAGCCAGTGGGCCGTAATTCCAATATATAGTTTGTGGTCTTGAGTCCACAAGTCTGTGGTAAATGCAAAAGATTCTAACGTATTGTCAATTAAATTTCTTAAACTATTTTCGGTATAGTTTACTGCCTCATACATTTTTTGTTTAAACATATCTCTACCCGGAAATTGATATTGTGGCTCTGCTTCATATAAAAGATCATGAAATCGGTCATTTTTTAAAACATTGAAGAGTTGCATATCATCAATTATCCAAGCTAAGATTCGGGAGGTAATTCTGTTTTGTTTTTTTTCTGGCAATGGCATTCTACGACTAAATAATTCTGGCAGAGTAGATTGAGATGAATCTAATTGAACAGTTAGTGGTTGGGTTATTTCTTTAATACCACTTAGAGGTAATAAAGGCCCATTTTTATCTAATCTATTATCAGCTCGGAGATGAGATGCTAAATTTGTTGTACTGGTTGAGAGTTCAAAAGTACTTGGGCATTGTTGCTTTTTATCATTATCGCCAACCTATACTTGGCATATAACTTTTTTGTTAAGTTTGTCTTTTTTCATGTGTTTCCATACCCAACTTTTCCCCGGCTTAGACCTTTTTTTAGTATTAATATTGGGTAATTTACTAATTTTTCTTTTATTTTGAGTAAACATATGTAAAATATTAGGCGATTCTTCATTTAAAGAAGGTGCATTATTTAAAGAATATTCATTTTCTGATGAAAGTTCATTAGTCGGAAAAGATTCACTATCTAATGGCAAATGAAGCTCTTCATCTAGCGATAAAGATCTTCTTTCATCATCAGATGAGAATAATTCTTTATTTGAAATTAAATTCGATCCTTCGCCTAGTGATATATGTGGTTCATCTAAATACAAGTCTTCATCAGAAAAATTTTTTAAGGACATTTTGTAAAGTGGATTGATTATTAACGAATATTGAATTTGATTAAAGGTAACCGTTTTCTTTTTATATGCATTTGATTTAATATAAATTAATATTTATTTTTTGTAAATTATATGCCTTGCATAAGGTCGTTTGCTTGGCTTGAATGAGTCATTTAGGGCGTGAATTTACACTGTATGAACCGTCTTCAAATAGTTACGTGGCTATATTTATTACATTTATAAATTGTTCCAATTTTTTTTTTCTCAATATTAATATTGTTTGTACTTTCTATAATTAAAATACATATGGATGACAACGAGATGATTCTTTTAAGATATTGATTTTGGGCTGTTAAGGCTAAATCAAGCTTTAGATAAACCTAATTTTATTAAAATCATCATATATAATCAGATATCTTTTATACATTATAAATTGAATGGGAAGCTTTATAGTAGCATGTTGCGAAATCGGTAAGTAAGAATTTTCAAAATCGCATATTAATATGTATTTCTTATTTTTGAATTTTTTTTTTATAGAGAAAATTACTTTTTTTCAGAGTAACGTGCGTAGATGCATATCAGCTCAATACTATTTACAAACGAGTCAGGACAATACCTCAAAAATTTTATTTACACAACCTGCTTTGGGGCTATTAAATAAAAGTTCTAATATTACAATTTTATATTGTTTTTTGATATAGCATATATATGTTGGAAGTTGAGATATTTCCAGTGCAGGGTGTCAAAGTGGACAAAATAACGCGGGACAACCAAAAATCTCTCAAAATACACAACTACATCGGATAAGTATCATTATTATTTATATTTGTACGTGCTTTTTCTAAATTAACTATTTATTTTGGGTATAGCGCAAATTTAATTATAAACAATGTATCCAAATATGATTAATGGATACGTTTAAATTATGAACCTTTCGTCAATTGTCCTTTGTTATGCGGCAGTATTCTCATGCTACATCCGATTTAGTAATAATTATATATTATCATTAAAATAATCTATTAATGGAAATGTAATCATTGAATATTCCCACCGCATGATTATGATGCATTTTAAATAAAATTTCCTGTGATAACTGATCCCGATGATTTTAATAATAGCATACATTTTTTATGCTTTACAATTGTTATAAATTATGATGCCGGGAAAGGAGAGATATTTTTGGCAATTTGTAATACAAAATAATTAAATAAACCTGTTTAAAGTGCCCGAGAATATTCATTGATGAAAAAAAAAACCTGTTTTTGTGCGTAATCACGTTAATTATATTTTCTATTTTTGGGAAAATAAAAATCGATTAGCCGATTTTGAAAAAATCGACCGGCTAAGCCGAAAATTTTTGGCTTAGCTGACTTTTTCATATTAGCCAAAATCACTAGTACATGCTGTATATGTATCAGTAAATAGTGTCAAATGAGCTGACGCACATTGTAGATCAATTTTTGGAGTGCGTCAAAAAAATTAGTAATTCCAGAAATCAGCAGATATGAAATATGCCGAAATTCATATCGACGATATCGAAAAGATAGCAATAGGCAGAATTGAAAGACAAAAGGCCAAAAAACAAAAAGCTTCTTAGATCAAACAACCATTATTTGCAAAGAAAAAAAAGTATATTAATAAGACACAATAGCAAAAACAACAAAAAATGAATTGAACTATACTCACAAAAGCTCAGAGATGCCCTTATGAAACCTAACGTATTTACAACCCAGAAAGCCAATAATGACACGCCCTCAAGAAAACTTTAAGATGCTAGAAAGAAAAATTAAGCATTAGTAAGCATTCACAAGTAAAACAAGAACAATACTTTTCAAGATTCCAAAGACATACTCCCAGAAAAGCTCAAAACGCACTATAAAAAAACAGGCATTAATAATACATTTATAACTAAAATATGAATAAATAAATGAAATCATGCTTCTGCCAAAATTCAAAACTACGTGAATCAACCCAAAAAGGCACAGCGCACTAATATTAAACATACTATGGCACTAAAGGTAGTAAATGGTGTCACCAACAATAATAGCATAAGATTATATGAAGGTTAGCGAAATCACAAAAATGCAACAACAGTTCAATATCGATAACTTCACTAATGCCAGAACAATAGTAATGACTACAGTAATACAAAAGCCTATAACTACAGTCTTAGTAATGATTAACCAGCAACAACACGGTGAAGTTATAATATTGATGATACCAAAGCAACGATACTCAACTGAATGCATTATTCACCATTTAAAAAAAAAAGTTAGTAATGAAAACTATGAAAACACAACAATAGAGCCAATGGTTCAATGAATTCACCTCTCCACTAGCAACAAGCCCTAGCAAATAATCTGTGCTAAAAGTTGACTACCATAAAACTGCACTAACCACAAGTCCAAGCCTACAACAGAACGTTAAAATCATACAACCAGAAACAGAGTCAGCAAGAATGGAGATATAAACAACACCAAAGGCAGTTGAAAGAACTGTGAAATCACAACAGTGAAACCATGATAGACAAGATAACTATAATTCGAAAGGAAAAATGTTTAGTAATAATAATAAAAAAAAACCAGTAATTATCGATTACTGGATTATCACTGATTGTTTATGTACCCGTGATTAGGTGTAATAGTACACCAAAATATAAATTTCTTTTATTTCTATAAAAATAAAGGGTAGTTAAATTTTATAATTTTAACCAGAGGTTAAAATTAGTTAAATTCTTAAAAATATATCAAAAGCATAATTTTGAATTTTATGTCTGTTTATATGCATGTTTGGATTCTAAAGTTCAAGACACAGAGGCACACACATGCCTTTTGGGCAGCATACCTATAGGCATACCTTTTAGCTGTTGGGCATGCCCTAGTCATATAACATAAATGGCATATCTGATTTGCTAGTATAGTTGGAAGCATTGTTGTCATGGGACACAGACACGGACTTCAGACAGTCCGGGACAGAACGTCCGGGACATGTCCGCCCAGAATTTTTTTTGTCCCGAACATTCAGCTAATAAACACATAATAACCAGCCAATAAAATTCTTTGTATCCTCTGGAAATTATCACATAACCCAAGCCAATGGTCTGCATAATTCCGCAATTTGATTGGTTTACCCGGCGGACATGTCCCGGACATATTAGGGACAAAGTTAAAAATTAGGCGGACATTGTCCGTGTACAATATCATGCGGGACAATATTGGGACATGTTCCGAACGTCCCATCCCGGACTGTCTGTGTCCTTGTAAAATTGGCGGGACAATGTCCGTGTACAACACTGGTTGGAAGTAATCAGAAGTGTAGACAGTCAAGCAACATCAAAGAACAGAAAGCATATTTGATATTTTCTATACAAAAAGGGCATGCCTTAACTCATGGCATGCCCTCAGAAGCATGCTTAATTTTTTACCCATGCCTTGAACCCTACTAGATTCATATATTAGTGAACAATAATGCATATTCACACATTTGTAACATGTAATACATGATGATTGCTTTAGATTTACAACAGTTTTTTAAACTGTTTCCTAGTATTTCTTCAACTTGGAAATTACCTCAAATAGTTCAATATATTTCTTCTAAGATAAAAACCTTAAATACCCTCACAATTTACAAGTGTAAAAATGAGTTCTAATAGTTTTTGTGCCCATTTTGCAATTAACATTTTCTCTAAATTAGAGACAATTCTAAATACAGTATTCCTTTTCAAAGCCCTGTCAAAACCTAACAAGTTGATCCACCATATCGGTTTCATAATTCAAATTCGATAACCTGCCATTTCTGATAACTGATACTCAAATATCAGATATCTATAAGATATCGGGTTTATTAGATAATATTAATCGATTCAAATCTGACTTCATATCACCAAATATATATGTATAAATATAATCTGGTCAATTATATTTATCTAGGATCATGCGACCATTAGGCTATTAGTATCTTAAATCCAATAACCTTTCAAAGCTGATACAAAAGCTGTCTGCCATTCACTTTGATTTGAAAGGGTATACTACTATACTGTATAAATTATTTATACAGTATGTATATACAGTATATATGTATGTACGTACTAAAGCTGCTGGTGAAACTAAACTGTAATGGTGCACCGATTTTCACTAATCACCAATAAGCATTGGTGAAACTGGTGAAACTGGTGATACTGGTGAAACTGGTGAAACTGGTGTTACTGGTGAAACTGGTAATACTGGTGAAACTGGTGATACTGGTAAAACTAATAAAAATGGTGATGCCAATAAAACTGGTAATACTGGTGAAACTGATGAAACTGGTAAATTAGTAAACTATATATATATATAGTCTAAATAGCCAATAATATTGAAGTGTTCATCAAATATATTTTTTTAAAAATTTTAATTTTTCCGTCGAACGTAAAAATCAAAAGTCAATTAATAAAAACTTCTCCAATACTTATGAAAATTTTGTGATAAGTGTATTTTGACCTGCTGAATAAATCGATTTTAATTGATTTGCTTAGTAAAATTTAGACTTTACTATGTAGCAACACTTGTCGATTGTGGGTCGAATATATTTTTTTAAAAAACTTCAATTTTTCTGTCAAACGTAAAAATCAAAAGTCAATTAATAAAAAATTCTCCAATACTTATGAAAATTTTGTGATAAGTGTATTTTGACCTACTGAATAAGGTTACTTAGTCGATTTTAATCGATTTGCTTAGTAAAATTTAGATTTTACTATGTAGCGACATTTGTCAATTGTGGGGCGAATATATTTTTTTAAAAAATTTTAATTTTTCCGTCGAACGTAAAAATCAAAAGTCAATTAATAAAAAATTCTCCAATGCTTATAAATATTTTGTGGTAAGTGTATTTTGACCTGCTGAATAAGGTTACTTAATCGATTTTAATCGATTTGCTTAGTAAATTTTAGACTTTACTATGTAGCGACTTTTGTCAATTGTGGGTAGCTTATTCTCAGGCCAAAGACGTTTTTGAGATTTTTTTAAATATTATAAAATTTGATTGGTCAATAGTCCTATCACTAGGGGGAGGGGGTCAGGACAGGACAGTGACACTGTCAGGACCTATGTAAACCCTAATCACGTAATTTACTGCACTTCCCTTATTACTAATAAATTTCAAAATAATACATTTTAATTAAAAAATTATTTAAACCAAAGTTAATTTTTTGAAAAATTTTAAACATTACCAGTATTACCTGATATCACCAGTATCACCAGTATCACCAATTTCACCAGTTTCACCAATTTTACCAGTATCACCAGTATCACCAGTATCACCAGTTTCACCAGTATCACCAGTTTCACCAGTTTTACCAGTTTCACCATATCATCTAGTTTCACCTAGTTTCACCAGTTTCACCAAATCACTTTTTAAGTTTCACCAGTTTCACCAGTTTCAACTGGTGAAATTAATTAGTTTCACCTGCAACTCTAGTACGTACGTACGTGTTAAAATAAAACTAAATATATTCTCACACTATATAATTACGTATTATCAAAAGCAATATCAGATATAGACAATTTTTTATGGTCAAATTAAAATATTATTCTAGTGTACTAGGGTGGAACATCAACTATGTAAATCAAAACTATGTTAGATACATTGATCAATTTATTATGATCAAATTTTTATTGGCGAAATTAATGTAATAAATTGAATATTATTTTTATATTGTTTTAATTATAAAAAAAAAAGCAATATTCTAAAAGATTCACATGAGTATTGTACTTATTTTTTGAGGTTCTTTTGAATGAGAAATGTTCTTTAGAACCATTTCAAAGGTTCTATATTTAATTTTTTCAATAGCTCTAAATAAGGTTTAAATTATAGTTTCGATAGTTTTTTTTTTATTTTAATTAACAAAATTCAACTTATTCTATAAGACAAATATACAAAACTTATATATCGATAAAAAATTTGAAAATATAGTTTTATTCTTTAGCATCTTATAAACAATTCGTGAAAGTTTCAAGATAAGTCGATTTCTTGATAATAAGTTGAATCGCTTTGAAATTTCAATTATTATTAATATTATGTTCTTACTGTGATTACAGTTAAATGTACAATCCGAATTTGATAAATTTAATAGCTGTTTGTGTAATGTAAAAATCTGTGATATGAAAAATGCTATAGTTATCTAACATAGTTTTGATTTCTTAGTTGATGTTCCACCCTACTAGTGTACGTACTTAGCATTTTAATATATTTGAATAACAATTTTTATTTAAAAAGCCTAGAAAACCTAGTTTTAACAAAGATAAGAATTACGCGATTTGTGTACCCTGAGGAACGGCAAAAACGGCAAATACTAAAAAGTAAATTTTAGTTTAAATGAAAGGTATCGACTTTATATTACTAGTGTTGGTATATCAATTTTCTTAGAGTCGTGTTATACTCTTGTTATCTATACGTATAAGTTGAAGATTTTCGTAACCGCCAAAAAAACGCAATTATTTATGTTAATATAAAAGTCTTTACTTTTATGGTAAAAATGGTAATTTGTATAAAATTCTATATAAATTCTATATATAAATTCTAATTTGAATTATCCTGTAAAATGCGAACGTACGTACTGTACGTACGTGTTTACTGAAATTTTACAAGCAATCATTTCACTTTTCAATTATTATGAAAAACTATTAATATATTAATTTACTACGTACATAATTTTCTCTACATATTTTTTTTAACAAACATTTCAAAGTTCATTATCGTTATTGATGTTTGATGTTGTATAATATAGTAATATAAATTATAAATTATTATAATTATATATTACACGTAATAATGATTGTATATATTTTTATATTGTGTGTGTTTAAGATTTATACTTAGCTGTTAACAATCGGAAATTTTTTAAACTCGAATTATATGGCTTAATATAAATCACATGTAATTTTTTTACATTGTATATACACAATAAATATATATAATATATATGTATATGTATATACATTAATGACATTAAAATCAACATATTTCGATATATACACAGTAATATATATATATATATATACAGTATATTAGATTTTAAACGATTAAGTTTAATCTTACAATGCGGGAAAAAAATTAAAAAGCATAACTTGATTTTTACCTGTCAAAAGAATGACGTGACGGAATAAAGTACTGAGTAAGTGCAATGTCGAAAATCATGTTTGATCATCGACCAACTTAATACGTGAAAATACATGAGAATAGGCGCAGTGACACCTAGGAAACCTGTATTCAACTAAATTTTTCTTTTTATCGTTTTTTTTTTTATTTTTTTTTATTTTTTTTTTTAGGAGTAAAAAATTAATTTTTTTATTCGTATATATTTTTTTTAATAAACAGAGTAAGATGTTTTTAAAATGTGTGACATTCAAAAAAAAGTTTTTTTTTGTTGCCTAATTTATAAATTTAACAAATATTTATCTAATTATTCGCCTTGTGACACTTGCTTAAATTACAAATGACATGTATATTGTACCCGACACGTCAAAAGAACAATGTTTTGGAATATATAGACGCAGCCACGTAAAATATAATTTTTCCTTTTTCATATTTTTGATTGAAAAAAAATACTGATTAGATAGAAACATCCATTTTTCAGATTTTTTTTTGTTCCGCGTCGATAAGATAATCCGATGTTAAAAGGATAAATCCAAGAATGATTCAAGACTTTAAAAAAAACCGTTAATGTAAAGCCACCGCGTAGAGTTGATCAACAAAAAATTTTTTTTAAATAATAAATAAAAATAAATAATAAAATATAATATATATATATATAAAATCACAAATGTATATAAATTAGTTCATATAAAGGCTTGGCTGAAGGCTGGGAATATCTGTTTAGAAGTAAGTTACAAAAAGAGAATTTATTGATTGTTGTTTAACGTTAAAAAAGTTAAATCAGAAATAAAAAAAAGTAAGAAGGCTTTGTTCGTGCAACAAAAAAGAATATTTTTTTAAAACCAAAGAACGAAAATGTCGAGCTTGGCTTGATGTTTACACTTATAGCCCAGTAAAAGTACACGATCTTAACGACTGTCAACACAATTGAAACGTGGATTTGCGGTTGAATCAAATAAGGAAATATCATCAAGGTTTAATTATGAGACCCTTTTCTGGAAAAGTTTTGTAAACAAACCCATGGTAAAAATAATGATAAAAATAATGATAAAAAAAAACGGTCCGAGCCATAGGAATGCAGCCATTAATTCAAAGATTCCAAAAAAGGACCGTTATAATAGTAAAGAATTGATGGGATTAGTTCTAACTTTATTAGAATTTATTAAAAAGTTATTTCATTTTTCAAGCTAATAAGATCTATTATATACTATATTATATATTCTATATTATATACTAATTATATATTGTAAATATTATATACTGTATTATGAAAAAGATTAATTCGGAAGAATATATCTTTCATAAACATAATAAATTCTAATGTTTTTTAAATTTTTAAGAAAGATAAAATTTTGAAAGGTAAATATTTTTTATATTTTATAAAGACTTTTACTAAAACGCACCTATGGTGAAATCACCATAGGTAAAAACCTACATATAAAGTGCGAAATAACGCGCAGGGGTGTAATTTCGAATTTTGAACCGAATTAAGCATAAATCGGATCAAAATTCGAAATAACACCCCTGCGTGTTATTCGCGTTTATATGTAACTGGTAATATAAAATGTCATTTACTATATCAAACTCAAAAATTTAAAACTGTGATTGATTTTCGTAACTATTACAGCATTGATTTATTACAACATTAACGGGTTTATTATATAATTCGAAAAAATTTATATAAAAAACCAATTATGTCGAATATTGCGCGAAGTACAATTTAAGAAACACCACAACAATCCATAAATCGCTTCGCCAAGATATCAAAGGAAACAACATCAAAGGCGATAATAAACCCATTCAATCAACTGTATCTTCATTAATGACAGCACCAACGACATCTTTCACAACGCCTAAAAAAAAAGGATGTCGCTCAATTCCCCGAAAGCTATTTCCACTTAGCCGACATCACATAGGGTTAGGGTTAGCATTTAAGTAGTTGTGGCTATACATTTTAGCAGATTGTCACCCTGTGTGATGTCGGGTAAGTGGCCTGTCATGGAAATAACTTTCGGAGAATCGTACCGTAACCCTCATAAACCATAACAACAAAAACCATGAACGAATGAAAAAAAAACATAATACCAGAGCGATAACATCATAAGCGAAGATGATTAAACGCGACGACACCAGTGACAACAAAATCCTGCTACTTGAGGGTGTTATTAATCACATACACGAGTTAAACAGTAAACCAAAAAAAAAAAAAAAAAGACTTCAGGAAACGGAATTCCTGTTACCCGAAAAGAAAGAAAAAGATTATGTTGGGTGTTGGGAGAGAACCAGAGACAAGCGAGATGTCAGATTAGCGACCAAGAATAAAGTCCCCTCAATATCCTCCAAAAAACGACTGACCAACTATTAAAGAGATGATAAGAGTTAAAGAATTGATTGCTAAGTATGGGGAATGAGGACACCGCACCGGAAGAGTCTGCCAAACGCGTATAAAAGCTGAATAAAAGGCTCCAGAACGACGAAATCTCGTAATTTGAAATAGCGACTATAATGCAACGACGACAGTAACAACAACGCCAGTAACGACGACACCAATTACGATGATACCAGTAATAACGACAACAATGCCAGCGACACCAGAAACAGCGAAATTTAATTACTTGAATCAATAAAAGAAAGAATTAATATCAGTTAAACGCGTCACAAAAAAAAAAAAAATTGATGATCAATTATCTATTTATACAATATATTCTAAAAATAAAAATAGGTGTAAAATCATAAAACGCGTAATTATAATTAGCATAAGCCAATAACTAGTGGTCATATTCCTCAGGTTTGGGCAAACAATTCGATCCGGTCATTGCCAGTCTCGACGGGATCATTAAAAATTGTTACTTATTCTTGATCACAAACAAAGCCCAGTGGGCTTTTTAGACAATATTTCATGGCTGTGTGATGTGGGAATTAGTCGATCTAAAATTCGAAGCAAGGGTCTACCACGAGCCTATGAAGCGATAAAGTTTGACCATTTCAAAATTTAATTGGACATTTAGAAAAGATAAACCTGCTCATGATATTTACAAGTGAGTAAATTCAGTAAAAAAACAGATTCGAAATAATTTATTTCTCAGCCATATATTAACGTAAAGTTCGAAAAGAAGCCTTGACAACTCACCGATTATTCATTATCCTATCTCGTGTTACTTTATATCCAAGCCTCTAATTCTATTCATCATTTTAAAAACTTTTCGCGTTTTTTCCGTGTATCACTCAAATTTTTCGAGTCGATAAAACAAAACAATAATAATGACTCACTTCACATATTCGCTTCCTAAAACGAATATCATTCTCGCATGACACGCAAATCATTATTTTGTTTATTCACAGATGTGATATATTTTTTTCGGTCAGAGTCCTGTACCACAAATGTATAGTGTTCATGTATCGAACACGATTTCTAGAATTTTAGCTAAGAAACAAAAAATTTTTTGGGTCACAGCCCAAACTACCACAGATGTTTGAACATCTGATAATAAATATAATAATATTATTTTTTCATTAATTATGTTAGGCATCTGACAAAATATTTAAAAGCCAAGAATTCCAATTGTTGATCCCGTTCCTTAAACTTACCCAAAATTTAAAATATTATAAAAAAAAAAAATGTTAACATAACTCTCATTAAAATAAATTGTATTTAAAAAGAAAAGAAAAAAAAAGAATGTTTTTCTTCTCAAAATCATCTTGTTAGCACATCTTAGCAACTGTGATCAATTGCTCGCTAACAAGATGCCGCACATTGTCGCAGGAATTTCCAGATATATATAGAAAGTCTATATGTTCAGGTTGTCCGAATTATATAAAAATCAAAGGCTTTACATTCCTTTTTTATAACAATATTCGACTTTGTTTTTACTGTATTAACCCCAATTCCTTTTTCTCGACACCAATTCCTTGTTCATAACAATAACCAACATTAAATGCTCCTTGAGCAACACCAAGGTCGGCAGATTTTACATAAAATTCAAAAGCTTGATATTTGTTTTTCTCGACTCCAATTCCTTTTTCATAACAATAGCCAACATTAAATCCTTTTTGTGCAGCACAGGCTTTATATTTGTTTTTTCGACTCAATGTTAATATCGGCGGATTTTCAAAGAACCCTAAAAATTAAAGGATATTAACCGACTGGTTGGAGTGGGAAAATTGATCAATTCATATATTTAAAAAAAATTTAGCCACATAATAGTTCAATAATAGTATTTGTAAAAAAAAAGTAATCAGTTAAAGGGTGGGGTAATACATAATTTTTGATTTTTAGGGTACTTTGTGGGACAGTTGACTATGTCGTTAGGGCTAATTTTGATTGTACCCTAAAATTTTAGGGCTGTTGTCCCTTAAATTATAAACTTAAAAATAAAAAAACAGGACTATCCTTGGCGCATTCATGCCTCAGTTTGGCAGCCACCTCTAGAATATCCAATTACATTAAATCAAATTTATTACTATGTATAAATGTTGTATATTTTTTGTGTGGCTGAATTCACCCAAAAATATTATGTCTATTTTCTATGCAAATTGTTTATGTGGATGAATATACCTGACATTTTATAATAATTCTATGTTATATGTATAAATAATAATAATGAATAATAAATTTATACCTTAAAGCACTCAACTCAATAATCTAAATACCAATATACTTAAATAATAAATTTATCTAAATATAAATACTGTAAACTTAATATAACACTTACCGAGAGGAATTTCAACAGAATCGATAGGTTTACTTTTTAAAGTTCCTATTATAGCATAATTAGTTTTAAATGAAAATTTTTTGAAATAAATACCTTTAACTGCACTTGATATTCTTTAGTTTTTATTATTTTGCTAGTGTACATAGAGTCTGGTTGTTTTGGTGAGATAATTGGCATGTTTTGATTTTTTTTTATCAGCTTCCAGGAATTGCATTTTAATTTTATTTGCATCATCTGAATCCTCCATGTTTTCATTCCATTCGTAACCAAACTGTACCAGTGTTGGCCCATTTATATGTCATATAAATTTTTTTAAATGATCATAATCATATAGTTGTTAAATCATAAATCATATGATTAAAATCATATGACATATGACTATTTGTCATGATCGATATGATTATAATTTTATTATGACATGATTAATAGTCATATGATCTATATATATGTTTAAGCAATTTTCAAAAAAAATGCATACAAATTGCTCTCGATCTTTTAACATAGAAATAACAAATATATAATATATTTATATATGATAACATACTACCTAATAAAGCAACACATATGGATTCTACGTACAGTACGTACGTACGTACATACAACTTATTACTAGCATATTAATGAAACTAGGGCTAAACGCTGAACTAGATCCCGACAATACCCGACCCGGGTACCTTTCTGTAAAAATCTACCTTTATGATAATTTGTGTACGATCGGAATGTCGCAATAGATGACGCAATAGATACAGATTTGACAATCATGCGGACGATCAAAAATGTCGCAATAGTTACATGGCAGATCAGGAGTGTAGTAATGCGCAAGTAAACCCCTGCGCGTTATTTCGCGAAAATACTAGTTATCTATATAGCTAAAAGTCATAGATCATATATACTTGCATGATCTGTGACTGGTCATGTAGATCATATTGGTCATATAATGTCATAGATCATATATACTTGCAAAATGACTATATGGGCAATGGACTAGGAAAACCCGTCTTTGAAGGGGGTTTTCCATTTTGAGAAAATGGCGATTATTTGTCTGTGAAACCTAAATTTTACCCCTGAATTTTTTGTTTATTTTTAGATATCAATTACTGAATAAACAATGTCATGTGATTATGAACCACTGATTGACCAATCTAATTTAATTGAGTCGTCAATCTTTGGTTGTAAATCTATTTTTAGAAAACGTTCGTTAAAAAATTGGTTTACATTCAAAGTTAAAATATCTCGATAAATTATTATATTAATGTAGGGTAAAAAGTGAAATACATATAGATATAAACCGGAACTTTAATTTGAATCAAAAATCTCGAAATTGATAAAAAAGTCTCAAAGACGGGTTTTCCTAGTCCACTGCCCATATGATCTATGACTAGTCATATAGATCATATTGGTCATATATGGGGTGCGGACAATAGAAACAGCCCTTTTTTACATTTTTTTGAAAAATGAGTTTTTATTAGATTCATATAAATTTTGACATGATTAACATTTTTCAATTATAAATGAAAGTCGGTTTGCGTAATAAAAAATCAAGATAATGTAAAAGAAAAATTACACGAGGCTTCGCAGAACCAACATATCACGAGATTATCCGATAGTCACCTGCTACCTTTAACCAATCAAAATCGTGAAATTTGATTAATCCCGGATCAGTCCGAAAATCAAAACAAATGATTAAACTCAATTATCTCAAAATAAGATATCTATTGTCCGCACCCCATATGTCATAGTCCAACACTGAACTGTACCAGCATTAGGTCGTTTTTGTGGATCAGAATCCATGCATTGCCTAGCTAATTCAATATAGCAATCCGGAGTCCCAGGAGCAAATTCAGGCCGCAGTCCGATGCAAATGCAAATCTTTACTGCGAGTTTATCATCAAAACTGATAACCATCAAAGGATCTTTGTCCAGTTGACATTTCAAACATAATGACTCCAAAGCCATAAATATAGCCTTTTTTGCAAACTTTTGACCTAATAATACTTCCGGAGCAACATAAGGCAAGACTCCATAAATACCACCTTCTGTATCATTTTCATCTGTTTTTTTTAGATAATCCTAGATCTGAGATGTAAGATCGCTGACTTTTTACTAATGCCGTCATCTTCATCTTGTAAAATATTACCACTGTGGAAGTCTGCATGAATATATCCAGCTCCACCAGCTCTTTGAATTTGTAATAAATCTGCTAAAAATCTTTAAGTAGTTTTAATTTAATTTGCCAGGTAAGATCTCGAAATTTCATCCTTAAAAACTTATGAAGACTTCCATTATCGGCATATTGAAATACCATCAAGTATTCATTTGTTGCCGTGTTTGAGTTAATCCGTATATATTAAGCCTACTACTGTGGTCTACATTTCGCATGATTTCCAAACTTTGTAAGTTTATATAAATGAATTAGTCCAATATGTGTTTAATAAATTGTGCAATGATTTAATTTACTCTTTCAAAAAATCACGAGGATTTTTCTTGGAACCGGATAAGGTCTTGAGTGCAACAGTGCTATTTTGTTCACGTGATCTTATACACTCAAAATTGAAGTCATCATCATGATCATTTTTCTTAATTGTATTGTTTTAATCTTTCGTGTACCATCTAACCAGATTGCAGAAAATACAGAGCCAAATCCTCCTCCTTCGCTAATACAATTTAGTCTATCCATTGAATCTTATATTCATATTTATTAGTTCTAAGTAGATGTTCTTTCATACAATTATCGATATCCTTTTTTCCACTTGTCCATTCTCGAATTGTTGTGTCGGGATCACATGTTTGACATCATGCTCGCAACGTGTTAAATTCATTACAATATGCACATTTTCCGTAATTTGAACTTCTTTATATTATTAATTGTATTATATTATATTAGTTAATATGAATTCTTAAATTTAAATGCAAATAATTGAGATATTATATGGTTAAGTCTTAGACCAATAGATCACAATTATTAGTCTTAAGACCAACTTGGACCTTAAAAAATGGACAGTTCTTAGTCTAAGACCAGACCGGCCTAATTAACTCTTAAAACTATAATAAACCAGACCGGAACTGGACAAAATGAACCAGTCTGAACTAGACCAGACCTTTAACATTTTAGTAAAAGAATTTTTATATGATACTCACCGATTAATTAACACAAATATAAGAAATTAATAAATATCATGAATTTGAATTGCTTATTTTAAAACTTAGATTAACAAATGCTCTTATACTCACTCAATAAATTAACACAAATATTTATGAACTTGGATAGCTTATTTTTAAATATTTAGATTAATAAATAGTTTTTATACTCACTCACTAATTATCGTGAATAAAATGAAATTAAATAATAAATATTTATAAATTGAATAACTTGTGAATATTCTTTATACTTACGGTCTAAAATAAAATAAATGGTAAATATTCATAAACTTTAATAGTTTATTTCAATTAATAAATGTTCTTCATACTCACGCACTAAATTAATGCGAATAAAATAAAATTAAATATAAATATCCATGAACTTGAATAGTTTATTTTAATTACTTAGTCACAGACTAAATTAACACGAACAAAATAGTAAATATTCATAAACTTGAATAATTCATTTTAAATACATAGATAAATTAATGTCCTTTATACTCAAAATTAAATAGTACATATTCGTGAACTTATTTTAATTACTTAGATTAATAATTATCCTGAACTAACCTACTAAATTAACACGAATAAAATAGTAAATCTTCATAAACTTGAATAATTTATTTTAAATTCATAGATTAATTAATGTTCTTTATACTCACTCACTAAATTAATGCAAATAAAATAAAATTAAATAGTATATATCCATGAGCTTGAATGGCTTATGTTAGACACTTAGATTAATAAATGTTCTTTACATTACTGACTAAATTTATACGAATAAATAATCAATATTCATGAATTTGAAGCTTATTTTAAATAGATTAATAAATATTCTTTATACTTACGGACTAATGTGAATAAACCGATTTCAAGCACATTATTAAATAGAAATTACTGCAAACAAATCGATTTTTATAATTACCGGTAATAAAATTGTGGCGAAAAATTTGAAAAATTAAAATACTTAGAAACGCCAATTACGAATTGTAACAAATAGTAGTTTTTCGAATTCCCATAGAATTACCAGCTTCAGCAGATTTTAGATAATACATAAACGCTTTGTGCTTATTTATTTCAACATCAATTCCTAAATAATAGAAATAGCCAATTTGATACACTCACGTTAGAATTGTTCATCTCTGCAGATTTTTGATAATGAATGAATGCCTTATTCTCATCCTTTTCAACACCAATTCCATATTCGTAACAATATTCCTTCTGAATCATTTATATCAGCCGATTTTTGACAATCGATGAAGCTCAGTTGATTAAAAGTATTGGTGATTTTAATAATTTCACCTGATAGATTATTATCTTTCGTATCTGACATCTTATATCCAAAAAATTATATATTGTATGAGAAGAATTAGTTTCATTGAAATGTTGAATGTGTAGTATAAGTACCCAAATCTTTATTAAGTATTTTACGTTCGTACATGCTTGTGTACATATCAGATATGATTTCTTTGGCTTTGTATCACCAAATAAACGTTAGTTGACTATCAGTTAAACCGGATAAACGCTAGCTTAATCAGCTTGGAATACTACGTTACCAAGTTCATTTTCTCATCTTTAAATTATCTTATTACTGAATTCTTTCTCGTCGGATAGAAAGAGATAGAATTCATTTCAAAGAGTATGCAATGAATCTGATTAATCATAAACAATCAAAATACCTTTTTTTTTCATCGTCCTCACTCTACACCTCTCAAAGACCAAGTGTAACTAGATCATGCTTTGATCAGATATCCTTTACAGAAATTTAGGACAATGCAAGTACACAGTCTCTAAAATTCCAAAATCTTTCACTGTAATCTATGCGAACGACGTCTGGTAGTTAACATGTCTTCAATAAGAAACAAAAGGCGAAAAAATGATCTTTGCTAAATTATTTTATAAATTATTTAAAAATTGTTAGAATAGTTGCGATTAGAATAGATAGAATAGATAGAATGCATAGAATACGCAATCTATCGCGTACTACCGGTAACTGCCAGAATGATGAAATTTAAAATTCTTTTTTACCGCATCTTTTTGGTATGATGTATTACTGTGTCAATTACCGATAAAAATATTTATTGTAATAAATCGTAAAAAAATTATGATATATATTTATGGATCGTTCATTATTTGCATCGATTTAGCTTTTCACTTTCCACCAGTTGCACTATTTCGTTGATATGAAAACTTATCAAACTTTAAGAGATTTTTAATGGAATCGATGAAATATTTAAATGCTGCATATTAATAGTGTTAATCATAACCATTTTAAAAATACAATTATAATAAGAGCAATTTTATAAGTATAGTTAAAAGATTATTAAAAAATATATATATAATCAAAATCTAAATATTTATAAAAAATATATTAATCCTGTTTATGGTTCCAAATACATTGCAAAAGAAAAGTCAAAACACCAACAATTACAAGAATAAAACTACCATAAATATCTAAATACATTCCTTTAAAAAACCCCATTCTAGCATCAGGAGTAATCCATTCTTTTAATAAACCTTCATAATCACCCGACATTTCAATTATTCCATAATCATCATAATCATCATCATCATCATCAACAGTATTATCCAAAGAAATTAAAGAAGAAGAATGTAAAACGAATTCAATTAAATCAGCAGCTCTATGTTTTCTTTTACTATTAATTCTTACCAATAATTTAGTCTTTTTTAAATTTTTTTGTAAAATTTCATCATTTAAAATTTTAAAAATTTTTCTACCACATGATTAGTAGAAAAATAATTTGGAAGAGTTAAAGCAACACCTAAACCAACTAATTTTTCTGAATTACTTAATTGATCAAAAGATACAGGAAAAATTAACATAGGAGTTCCTGTATATAAAGATTCATAAGAATTTGTAATATCCCCAGTTGTTAAAAATAATTTTACGTTTGTTTGATTTAAAATAGAAAATTGAGAATCAAATTTTGTAAAATGTAAATCAGGATGTTTGTTTGATAAAAGTTCAGAAACTGATAAAGATTTTTTATTAGAAAAGGTTATTTGAGTAGAAGAAATAGGTTCTTCATTAAAAGATAATGATGGTGAATACCAGATTGCACCATCAATCATCTCATTTTGAATAGATTCTACTATAGCATGTAGAATGATTAAATTTGTTTCGTGTCTTATAAAAGTATTTGGATTGAATGAAATGTATAAAATTCGAGAATGGGAAGATATGAATGAAGAAAGTTTGGGTGTGATTAATGGATATATATCTTGCATTACAGGTCCCGATTTCCTAAATCATTTTTAAGAATTAATGTTATAACATTAATATTTTTCTTTAAAAAAAATAATATAAAATTGAGGTTTACCTGAACAAGAGGTGGCAGAGGGTGTGGTACCTATTAACAAAAATACATATGTTGATATCAATATCAGATATTAATGTAAACGAAATTTTTTTTTTAAAAAAAAAAAACCACACCTCAAGGCCAAAAAAGGTATTAACCAAGACTAGTGAATCTTTTATTCTTTCAAAAGGATTATGAACAGGTTTAATTCCAAGAGTATACCTTAACTTATTTAATTCTTCAATAGATAACAACATTTCAGAGATGGATTTAATAGATTCGATAATTGCACACCTAAACCTGTTAATGAACGACTCTTTTTCCATATTAACATGACAATTATACCAAACTTCAGATCTGTAAGGTATAAATGGCGTTCCTAAATTATCATTATCGTTATTGTTATTGTTATGCAATTAAAAAGTAATCAAATAAAAAAAAAAAAGGTAGTAATTTTAAAAATACAGTATTTAATCAAATTATAAACTTATGAAAAAAAAGAGCAATTCAGTACCTAACATTTGAGAACTAAAACCTACGATAGGTTTTTTTAATGACCATGCAATATCCAAACAAATGTCATTAATTATAAAAATGTTACAAAAAAATAAATCAGGTTTAATCATCTGGATTGCAAGTTGATATGTTTCAAAGTAATCTAAATATTTTTTAACTAGTAATTTACACAAGCCAGAAATTTGTTTACGATTAAATGTTTTCTGATACAATTCTTGATATGTGGCATCGGATTCTATTGAAGGACCGGTTGAAATTTGATTAATAGTTGGATATTCTGATGATGGTAATAGATCCCCAGGAGCTATTAATGTTACCTTTATTTGTAAGATAAAGAAATAAGATTAAAAAAAGATTTCTGAGTTGCATTTCTGAGTTGCATTTCTGATTTGCATTTTTGGTTTGCATTGCATTTCTGATGAGTTGTAATTCTGAGTTGCAATTCTGAGTTATATAATTCCGAGACTTACATTGTAACCACGTTCAACTAATATTTTGCAAATTTCTAACATTGGACGAATTTGATTCCATTCTAATTAATAAAAATTCAACACGTTCAATTACTTTTATGATAATTACTTTATATTAATTGAAAGCACTTTAAAAATAATTTACCTCCAAAAAAACTTCCGACAAATATTTGTTTGGGTACACCAGTACGGTCAATATCCATGGGATGTTTTGCTAACCGAGGCGCAGCATTTTTATTCTCGGTGACGCAAGAAATTCCATCGTAGAAGATATGACCAGTATTTTTCAGAAATACCATTTATTATTTATTTTTTGACTTACTTTTATTTGTTTGTAATACAAACTAATAAGGAAGACATGAAAAACAAAAAGAAAACAGGAAAAACGAAAGATTTTTTTTTTTTTTTTTATCTTTGCCAATGCACCAAAACCGAGAATCCTTTTTTATAAGTTATATGCAAAGATATGTTTTGGGTAAATGTACGAAAAATCTTATATAGGCAAGTGTGTGTGTACGTACAGTACCAGTATAACAAACCAAGAATTCTCAAACCTAAAAAAATATAAAAGACTTATATCCAAAAAAAAATCTAATTATTATGGAAGAGTCTTAAACTAGAAAGACAATATAGAGGACTAAAATATTTTACTATATATTGATTATACTTGTAGTTAGCTTAATGTTCTCATGACATGCATCTTTTAGCGCCTTTTCTAATGCTTTTTCTCCTTTGAATCCAATATTATTATTTTCTAGATTCAAATCTCTTATCGTAGTGTTTTTACGAAGAAATCCTCGTAACATCCT
This sequence comes from Gigaspora rosea, assembly GCA_003550325.1. Lineage (NCBI taxonomy): Eukaryota > Fungi > Glomeromycota > Glomeromycetes > Diversisporales > Gigasporaceae > Gigaspora > Gigaspora rosea. The sequence goes on from QKWP01000791.1 coordinate 134,184, forward strand.
CCCTCCATTTTTATTAAATCGAAGTTGGTGAATGCTGAAAGAATTTATGGCATTGTTTTTACAAAGAGCTTTTGTTAATGCTTTCAACCCTTTTCCAAGAAAGCCTGATATGATATTCAAAATAGTTAATGTTTTATTATCGTTAATATTCTTAATTAATCCATCAATTGATTTAGATATATCTCTATGACAGATTCCATCAGAAAAATATTTTTACCAGTTCGTAAAAGCAATCGAATTAAAGAATAATTTATTAAATCTTCGGGAGCAGTTCCTACTTCTGTTTCTTGTCTATTTGTAATCCAACACCTAACTCCCTTATATAGATCTTTCGCAACGTAAGCGATAAAGTTTGTATATTCAAAGAATAAAGTTCCTACAAATACCAACATTAAAAAGTGCAAAATTTTGAGATTTTTTATTTGATAGGCATTTATGTGTAGATTGCCATAACCGTTTTTATGTACAGTACCTTGAAACTGATCTCCTCCATCTAATAGTAATGAATTTTTATTCTCTCTTCTTAACCTATCAATTACCGTTTTATGTCTAGCGATTCCACCAAAACATCTATTCTCTTCGAGCTGTTTCGCTGTACAGTCCGTGAACTCTTCATTAATTTGATCATAATGTGAGTGAACATCGTTTGTATGAATAATTGTTAAATTCCAAATATCATTGTTATTTACAGTTGGTGTATATAAAGAATAAGTATATAGTGGTATGAATGACAGAAATGAAGATACTACGATTACGACAAAGATTGGCATTATGTAAATTGTGATTCAGAGTAATAAATTGTGATTCAGTGTAATCAAAATCCTTCAACTCGATATTATTCATGTCTTGAAGATTCAATAATTAATGTCTTGTGTCTTATTTTACGTGTTCAATTTTTTTATAAACTTTTCGTTTTTGATCATATGGGCCGATTTTTGTGATTTTAGTGATGTTTACAAAAACGTGACTAAGATCTTCAACAAATATTACCAATCAGAGGGGTCGTCTAAAGCCAGGTGCGTTCACGTGATATAAAGCCAATCAAATCGTAAAATTTGATCTTTACCGACGAGACAAAAACAAAGAAAAAAAGTGAAAAACGCCGAAAATACAAATAACGAGTGTCTAAACCTACCTAGGAGCATTAATAAAAAATGTCGGGAAGACAATTTTACTTATAAGTCAAGCCCTAACCCTAACCTCTAACTAACCTTACCCTAATTTTAATTAAATAATCAAAAACATATAAACGCACCTGGCTTTAGCCATCCCCCAATCAGATTTTAGAACGTGATATTTGTGAATAGATCTACGATTTTGTACTACAGCTCTTGCCAATTAAAGTTTTAGGATTTTATGATAATCGATTAATTGCAAAAAAAACAACCAATAAAGAACCAAAGATAGACGTTGGAAGATGAGTTGGGGATGAGTTTTGAATGTAAATTTTATAGTAAGTAGAATTTACATCAACATACCAATATTTTTTTAAAAAAACGTTTTAACTTTATAATGGCAACAAAAAATTACTCGAATAAACTTTATTTAGAAGACGAATACTTTACAATTCTATTTCTGCTATTACTAGTACTATGTGTGTACTACTGTATACTAGAATGGTCAATTTAAAGAAAAACAAGGTATGCAACGTATATTTAATTTTAAGAAAGGGCCTTGTACATTGTTTACTTAAGGTTTTAAATTTTAAAATATTGTATAATAATATTAATAACAATATCTCATATTTTAGTTTAGCATTATAGAAATTAAGCCTGCTAAGTTCGTTGGTTTGTTGAGTTAGTAAATATAGGCTTGGTGCTAAGAAAAGGGTCGAATTTGACAAAAAAATAATATGCACAAAAAATTAATTATATCGTGAACTATCAATTAGAATTACATGATTTTGTTACCAATTGATTTGTCCCATTGAGACGAATCTATTTGTACTAAAATCATGTAATTCTATTCAATAATTCACAAGACAATTAAATTTTTTGTACATATTATTTTTTTGTCAAATTCGACTCTTTTCTTAGCACCAAGCCCTATGAATAGCAGATAATAAATACTAGAAAATTGTTTGCAAAGGCGTTGATAATAAATTTACTGCTTTTAAATATGTAATAAATATAATTTATTAAGTTTGTAATAATAAGTCTTTGACGATTTGATTTTCTGTACTATAATTATTTCGGTTGTTTAGATCTACCAATCATATGAATGTTTATCAATTATGTATTTTTATATCACATTTTTATAATTTTAGAGATGTTTACAAAAACGTGACTAAGATCTTCAACAAATATTACCAATCAGATTTTAGAACGTGATATTTGTGAATAGATCTACAATTTTGTACTACAACTTTTGCCAATTAAGGGGGAAGGCTAAAGCCAGGTGCGTTTATATGTTTTTTGATTATTTAATTAAAATTAGGGTAAGGGTTAGTTAGGGGTTAGGGTTAGGGCTTGACTTATAAGTAAAATTGTCTTCCCGACATTTTTTATTAATGCTTCTAGACAGGTTTAGACACTCGTTTTTTGTATTTTTGCCGTTTTTCACTTTTTTTCTTTGTTTTTGTCTCGTCGGGCTGATCCGTAAAGATCAAATTTTACGATTTTGATTGGCTTTATATCACGTGATTGCACCTGACTTTAGACGACCCTCAATTAAGGGGGTCGTTTAAAGCGGAGCAGAATCACGTGACAATTGGTATCGAATTTTGATGATCTTTGGTGAACATATGGGCGGATTTTGGAAATCATGCACTGATCATCCGACTGATCCTAATTTCTATTGGTTAATTTATCATATTACAAAGATTATGTTATTGATGCAGATCATTATTAAAGTAAGATCTACATCAATAACGTATCTACATCACACTGATCATCTAACTGATCCTCCATTCAATTGGTTAATTTGATTTTCCAAAATCCGCCCATATGAGCAAACAGCGAAAACCTTGAAAAATACAAAAAACGGCAGTCTAAACCTACCTTGCTGTGTTAATTAAAAATGTCGGAAAGGCAATTTTGCTTATATATTAAAATCTAAAATTTATCTAACCCTAACCTAAGCTGACCCTAACCCTAAAGTTAATTCGATAAAATATAATATAAACATCCCCCAATTAAGGGGAGCGGTTAAAACCAGGTACATCACAGGATTACCCAATGATTGATGATTACTGGGTAATCCCGTGATAAAAAAATATATATATTTATTCGACAAAATTTTTTTTTCAATGACAATAAATTTTAATAAAAGCTTTTTTAAAACTGCTTTCGCTAAGGATTTAAAAAATAGAAGAAAGAAAATTGACGTATTTGTTTTTTATACAAAAAACTGATCACTACGAATACGTTTTTTTTTCTTTAAAAATAAAACTTGCCTGCTTTCAACGTTGATTATAAAATGGACAGTATAGTCGAGATTTTAGAAATAGAAAGTGATAAAGAAAGGTATGTAAGGCACTATATAAATCGCGTGGATTTTTTATTTTTTTATATATTTTTTTTTTCTCGCATACTTCCTCATTTCCATTATTTTCAAACACCTGGTAATAGACAAATGAACCGATATCTTCCACCATAGTTATAAAGAAATTCGAGCCTACAATAATTCAAACGACAATCAAAAATTGTGAATATATTAATGTCGATTAAAGCATTTATCAGGAAATTTTATATATAGATATTAATCGATATATAACAGTTTATCGTTTTATATCAATTAAAAAATAACGATATATATCGATTAACCGGTTAAAAATCGATATATATCATTTTCTATATTAAATCATTATATATCTACAAATCGATTATAATCGAAATTATTTAAAACAATATATAACGATTAACAGATCTTTAACGATTACACAGGTAATTACTTGAAACGATATATAACGATTAACAGATTTTTAACGATTACACAGTGTTTTGACCACATTACAAAAATTTCATCCCAAATCACCGGGTAAAAAAA
>QKWP01000791.1:138991-161768 GCA_003550325.1 Gigaspora rosea
AACTCGAAATGGAGATTTGGGGCTTTGTTTATTTTTTTATTTAGTTTGCTTACATTTTTGTTTTTTGTTTGTTTTCTTTTTTTTTTTATTTCAGAACTTTGCAAGAAAATCGCTTAACTTTTCCGGCACTTCAATTTTAACATCTCTGGCACTTTGCAGGAAGTCACAAATATAAACGAATATAATCAAATACAAGCAAATATGAGCGAAATATAAGTTTATTTTTTTCATTTTTGTTTTTTTTGTTATTTTTTTGGTTTGTTTTTTGTTTGTTTTTTTTACTCATTTTTTTAATTTTATTTTATTTATTCCTTACTTCTTTTGGAACTTTGCAAAAAAACGACCTAACTTTTTGGGACTTTGCAAGAAGTAGCGAATATAAGCAAATATAAGCAAATATGAACGAATATAAGCAAATATAAGTGAATATAAGGAATATAATAGTTTATTTTTTTTATTTTTTTTTGGTTTCGTTTTTTTTGAATTTATTTTTTTTGACATTTTTTTATAATAATTTATAATAAAATATGTAATATTTTAAAATATAATAATAATAAATAAAAAAAAATAAAATTTTATATTAAAAAATTATAACTCCTTCCAATCCCAAAGCAAACCCTAACCCTAGCATTAAAATTTCGGTCTATAATTTATATATTACGTGGATTGCAAATTAATACCCGTGTACATACACGTAGTATATCAATAGGTTTTTCCAATTTCTTTGATTTTATTAATTTTTACTAAAAATTCATGATTTGAATAGCTAATCGACCTGTGATACATTTTCCAATTTGGGAAATAAATCGCGTACGTAACGTACATACGTGCTAAAATTCTTACTCTCAAATTTCATCGCGTACATACGTGTTAAAATTCTTACTGATAAATTTTATCTTAATATGATAACATTAGTACCTCTTGAGTGCAGTCTTTTAATTTTAAATCATCTCCGCCACAAGAACTTACTTTCGTGCGCATTAGTAAGTCGTCCTTGGTGTAAACTCATTATACCAATATTATGGTGTGACCCTAAACACCATTTTCAAGATGAAAGACTTATAAATACATTACTTTTAATGCTAAGTCCTGAAGAACGAACGTTAGTGGATAATTTCAACGTTCAAATTCCAAACAACCAACCAGTATTGGAATATACAAATTTTATCACTTACGTTACAAGAGATTTATATAATGGAGTTAGGTGTTGGATTACAAGTAGACAAGAAGCAGGGGTAGGAACTGCCTTCGAAGATTTAATTAATTATTCTTTAATTCGGTTGCTTTTACGAACTGGAAAAAATCTCAGATATATATTTCTCGAAGAATTAAATTGCAATTATATAGTGTTTAAGAACACTACAATCACTTCGCTAGATCTATATTTTTCTGATGAAATCCATCATAGAGATGTATCTAAATCAATAGAAGGATTAATTAAGAATATTAACGGCAATACAACATTAACTACTTTGAATATCATATTAAGCTTTCTTGGAGAAGGGTTGAAAGCATTAACAAAAGCCCTTTGTAAAAACAATGCCATAAATTCTTTCAGCATTCACCAACTTCGACTTAATAAAGGTAGAGGGAGGATGTTACGAGGATTTCTTCGCAAAAACACCACGATAACTTCTTTGAGTCTTTGTAGAAGCCCATTTAAGAATGGGACTGTACCAGAATTGGGAAAAAGCTTAGCAGTCGGTCTTCGCATTAACAAGACATTGAAACATTTAAAAGTTCAATATTATAATTTTGGATCAGAAGAAGGACGATTATTGGCTGATGTGCTCTACACGAACACTACGTTGCTTTCTCTTGACCTTGGTCATAATAAACTGGATTGGAAGGGGGAAAAGCATTGGCCGATGCACTTTGCCAAAACACCACATTAACTTATCTTAATCTTAGTCATAATCTTTATTAGACAGCAAGGAGAACAAGCATTAGCTGAGGCACTTTGCAAGAACACCACATTGATGTCTTTTAACCTTCATAATAATTTCATTAAATTAGAAGGTGCATTGGCTGATGCACTTTGCAAGAACATACATTAATTTCTCTGAACCTTGGTCGTAATGGTCTTACATCCAAAGAAGGACAAATATTGGCTGATGTACTTTGCAAGAACACCACATTAATTTCTCTTGATCTCAGCCATAATAATCTTAGATTGAAAGGAGGAAAAGCATTAGCCAAGGCGTTTTTTAACACTTCACTAATAGATTTGAATCTAGAAAATAATAACATTGGATTCAAAGGAGAAAATGCATTAGAAAAGGCGCTAAAAGATGCATGTCATGAGAACATTAAACTTACTTCCTTGAAACTACAAGTATAATCAATATATAGTAAAGTATTTTAATCCTTTATATTGTCCTTCTAGTTTTAAGACTCTTTCATAATAATTAGATTTTTTTTTGGATGTAAGTTTTTTTATATTTTTTTTTAGGTTTGGGAATTCTTGGTTTATTATATTGGGTAATTCTTCTTTTGGTATTTCTATTTCTATATTGTTGATAAAGTTTCTTGTTTTTACTTTTGAATTTTTTTTTCAGAATCTTGTTGCTTAAATAAATATAAGTTTATTAATAAAACACTATACTTATAATTTCAACTTTTTTGAATATTAATTTTAAGTTTTCTGGTACTAATTTTTTTTGGTGTTTATAAAATCTGTTTTTTTGTATAGGTTCTATAGTTCTAATTAGAGTGGTTAGCAAACTGGTAAGGCAAGCTTTTTTTAGCTTGTCAAATAGTGGCAAGAAAGAATCCTAATATATATATAAATAGGTGAGGTTTATTAGAAAATTACTAAAAATAGGGGACCATTAATCTTTATATATTTTTTATTATTTAATTAAAATTAGAGTAAAATTAGTTAGAAGTTTGGGTTAGAATGTCTTATAGTAAGATTGCCTTTCTAACCTTTTTTATTAATGCTCTAAAACAGGTTTAGACACTTGTTTCTTGTGTTTTTAATATTTTTTACTGTTTTTGTTTTGTTGGGCTTATTTGTAATGATCAAAATTTACAATTTGATTGGTTGTTAGTCATGTGATAGTACCTGTCTTTTATGGATCTCCAAAATAGAAAGATTGGCAAAATCAGCAAAAATTACTATTAATAGAAAAGATCTGTATAAAAAACCAAAAGTAAACTAATATCTAATCTATTTATGTATATTTCAGAGTCCTGGCAAAACTCTTGTTTTTATAGTTGTCTTTTTATATAATCACCAAGTTGATTGTGCTCTATTGTAGTAATTTATAGAGATGTGACTATAAACATTAGCAAAATTATATATGCGTAAACTTTCGCAAGTGTTTACAGTATATAAGAAAATCATAAACTTATGTAATATTTAGTATAAAATTGCTTAAGTCTTACAATATTAAGAAAATCGTAACTTTATGTAAAAATTTTCTGTAAGTTTACATTTTCTTACAGTATATAAGAAAATCATAAATTTATATAAAATTTTTACATAAATTTACAATTTTCTTATAGTACATAAGAAAATTGTAAACTTACGTAAAATTTTTATATAAATTTACAATTTTCTTACAGTGTATAAAAAAATAAAAAAAAACATTTTAAACTAATTTTAATTTTTGTATTTTTCCAATTTTTGTGAAATATTTTAAAAGACCTTGTGCACTACAAAATAAGTGAAATATACAGTATTCCAAAATATTTTAGTTCTAATATTTTTGAAATATTTTGAATTATTTTGAAATATTTTTTAAAAAAAATCAAAGTTCAAAATTTCTTAAACACATTTGATCCATAAACTGGCATAAATTATAAATATATATTCCATAAAATTTATGAAAAAAACTTAAAAAAACTGTTTTGCTTGATTTACTCTCTCTCCTTTTTACCCCTCTCTTTCTCTTTTTTTTTTCTCTCTTTTTTTTCCTCTTTTTTTTTCTTTTTAATATTTCGAATACTTTCAAAATATTTTAGGACTAGGAAATCAAGCTAGATCAGTAGATCTGTAACCTGAATTATATCAAGAACGCGTTTGACTAATATTTTCGAAATGTTTCAATAATTTTTGATAATTGTTTTATGTTTATAATTTAGATCTTCTATCAATTTTACATTGATTTTTTTTTTTCTTTTGTTTTTTTTTTTGGTTTCATTTTATTTTTTTAGTTTTATTTTGTTTTTTTGGGCTTTTTTATGATGATCCTGTGATTGACCAATCAAAATTAATCATGTGAGTCCATATGTTTTTACTTAAAAAAAATAAAAAAATACAAAAAAAAATAAAAAAAAAAATACAAAAAAAAATAAAAAAAAATACAAAAAAAATTAAAAAAAAATACAAAAATTAATAAAAAAATACAACTATCATGCTACATCCTAATTATCGTGCAATGTCCCAACTATTGTGCTATCATACTAACTTTTGCTAACTATTATGCTACTGCTATACCTCATACTAATATCTGAATTTTCTAATAATAATTGAGTGCAGCCAATCAATCATGTATAATTATGTATAACAAAAACAACAATCTTGGAAAAACTCTGATTATATTCACTTCGGATTTAATCAAAAAGCTAACAACTAGATATTTTTTTATTAAGAATTTTTATTTAATTTAAAAGTTAATTTTCTTTGATATTAGGTGTAAGATGTTCCATACTTTTGCAACCTACTATATTCGTTTTAAAAGTATATATTTAAAAAAAAAAACTATCGTATACTAACTTTTAAGCTATGCCCATTCTAGCTACGATCTGTTCTAATTGTACTATGTTCATTCTAAAAAAAAATGTAAAAACATTAGTACTATAATAAATAATAATAAAGAAATAAATACTATCTACTGTGCTATGTTCGTTCTAGCAAGTTTTATTTATACTATGTTCGTTCTAAAAAAAAGAACGTAAGAACAAAAAAAAAATTTTACTGTAACTGTGTTATATCCGTTTTAGCTAACTTTGTTTACGTTTATTCTAAAGAAAAAACATAAGAACGTTAGTACTGTAATTAATTAAAAAAAAATTACCGTGACTGTGCTATGTCCATTCGTTTTAGCTACGTTCCGTCCAATCGTACTATGTTTGTTCTAAAAAAAAGAATGTTAGTACTAAACAAACTAATTAAAAAAAATCTATCTACCATGCTACGTCTGTTCTAGCACGTTCCAATTGTACTTTGTTCGTTCTAAAGAAAAGAACGCAATAATATTAGTACTAATTAAAAAAAATAATAATAAAAAATAAAAAATATATATACTATGCTACATCTGTTCTAAAAAAAAGAACGTAAGAACGTTAGTACTGTAATAAACTGATATAAAAAAACTATCTACTGTGCTATGTCTGTTCTAGCACGTTCAAATTATACAATGTTCGTTCTAAAGAAAAGAATGTAAGAACGTTAGTACTGCAATAAACTATTTAAAAAAAATAAAAAATTTACTGTGACCATGCTACATCTGTTCTAGCTAACTACCATGCTATGTTTGTTCTAAAGAAAAGAATATGAAAATGTTAGTACTATAATAAACTAATATATATATAAAAAACTATCTACTGTGCTACATCTGTCCGTTCTATATACGTTCCATCCAATTGTACTATGTTTGTTTTAAAGAAAAGAATGTAAGAATGTTAGTACTATAAGTACTGTAAAAAACCAATTTTTTAAAAAAAAAGAAAACTATCTACCCTGCTATATCTGTTTTAGCCATTTCAAGTATACTACGTTCATTTTAAAGAAAAAAATGAAATAACATTAGTACTGTAATAAACTAATTAAAAAAAATTTACCTGAAATGAAATTGGTACCATTTGACTCCTCTTACTGAGATGAATCTAATGATACCAAAATCATTAAATTTGGACCACTAGATCAGTTTTTAGACAATTTTTTCTAAAAAAATTAAGTTATATTTTTTTGACCCCCTCTACTTAAGAGGAAAAACGTTATATTTTGTCAGACCCCCTTCCTCTTTTGTATAACGTTATTTCTGGATGCCCTCTTATCCAATTATTTTATTCGAATTTTTAACTTTAATAAACAAAGATTATTGTAATGAATTGAATAAAATTTAAAAAAATAATTGATTTAATACATTTCTAATAATTTCGCATAATTTGAAATGTTTCGAAATTAATTAAAGTATATTGTAATGAATTGAAAGTTGATAATGTAAAAACTATCCATTGTTTACTATTTATAGCAAAATTTAATAAGGATTTTCATTTTTCAAAAATTGATTATATGGCAAGACAATAATACCTTTTATACTATTTTATAGTTTTACATTCGTGTTCTGTGAACTTCTACGTGATCTAATGCAGATAAGTTCGAAATGTTTAATAATTGCACATAAATTAACAGATATGCTGTAAAAATTAAATAAATAAAATTTGTAACTTTTTTAGAATGCAAAAATTTGCGCTAGTTAAGGGGTCGTCTAAAGCCATATACCCATGTAACATTTTCATGTAAATCAACCAAATGGAGTTGCGAAATTTTGTTTACACAGATCAGCCCAAAGAAGTCAAAAAACAAAAAAAAATACAAGAATATAAAAACGGTATTCTAAACCTACCTTGGACCATTAATAAAAAATGTCAGAAAGGTAATTTTACTTGTATTGATTCTAACTCTAACCCCGACCCTAATGCTAAACAGTCTCTGATATGAATTTTAACTAAAATTTCAAAAAATCACGTGGGTACATGACTTTAGGCATCCCCTAGTTAAGTTTATTTAATCAGTAGTCTGTGCTTAGTAAATTGTCCGTCTAAAAAATCTTTACCCTGCAATCCAGGTGAAATGGGTCAGTCAAAAAAAAGGCTCTACCAGATCACCCAGCAGGTCATCTGACAGGTCACCTATTAGGTATGCTGTGCAAAATTAGAATTGATCGTTAAGTCACTTAATAATGTTAGGTAATTTTTGGATAATGATAGTAATCAGATCTTGATTTGTGTTCACAATCACAGTTTAAAAAAAATAACTCAGATCGTTAAGTCACTTAACAATCTAAGATAAAACAACAATACAAATTACGGGGTTTAATTGTTCGATCAATAAGGTAATCAATGAGTATTTAAAAGGGCAAGTCACCTCACATCAGCCCCACTTGCGAGTGACTCAGATAATACCTAATTCACTTAATCTTGGTATTCTTCTCTTGTGGTTCATATGCCATAATATGACCAATGACTTTTTTGTAATGCTATGTAGAGTAAAATTAATCAATTGCATTAATTTTACTTAAAAAATTTTAATAAATGTTTAATAATGCACATAAATTCACAAATATGCTTAATTATTTCGAGAAATTACAAAGTGTTTTATCATTTATTCCAGAATGCCAAAATTGTGCTAGTTAAGTTCATTTGATCAGTGGGCTATGCTTAAGCTTGGTATTCTTCTCTCATTGTTTCATATGCCATAACGTGGCCAACGACTTTTCTGTTAATACTATGTAGAATTAATTAATCACATTAATTTTCTTAATAAATGTTTAATAATCGCACATATATTCGCAGATATGCTGTGAAAATTAAATAAATGAAATTTGATAAATTTTAATTATTTCTCATTTTTTTGAGAAATTACAAAGTATTTAAGATTATCGTAATGAATTGAATAATTAAATAATAATGTATTTAATAAATTTTTAATTTTTTCGCATAATTTCAAAATTAATTAAAGTATATCGTAACAAATTGAATAATTTTTAAATTAAATATTTATTGAACTTTATATAAATTTTAATTATTTTAAATTATGTCGCATCATTTTGAAATATTTTTATGAAACATAATTTTCAATAAATGCTAACATAATAAATTAAATACTTTAGTTTAATTTAAAATATAAACAGAATTTCTATACTTTCAAAAAGATATAAATATGATTAAAAACTTCTTTTTTTTTTTCGTAAAAAATTTTATTTTCAAATATCTTTAAAATTTTAAATCAAATTGAAATTATTATAATCTTAGAATAAAATTTTACTATTTCTCTTTAAATATCAAATATAATCCTAATCTCATAAAATGTTTAGCTTCAAAATGTTCTTTTTGCATTCGTACATTTCCATCACGAAATGGATTGAGTAAACATATGTTCAAGTGTCTTAATACTATCAAAGATGTTCCAGTTTTTGCCAAAAGTGCTAAGAGTTTTTGCAAGTCTTCGCTTTTTGATAAATTGCCTCAATATGATATTAATGAAGACCAATTAGATATTGGATATTCCTCTTCTTCTAAAACCTCTAAAAAAATTTCATTTAAAAATATTAACTTTAGTAATCCTGTGCAAAATTTTAATTTAGAGAGTAATATTGTGAATTTATCTAATGATGATAATTTGTTTGAGAATTTAGCAGATATGTCTTTTGAATTGGAGGATAACACATATTCAAAAAATTTTGAAGTCGATCCTAATACTAATATTCTTAATGAATTTGAAAATACTTCGCAAGATTATTGTGAATTATCTGATGATATTTCAGTTAGCCCAGATTATTTCGAGGATATGCAAAATAATTCATCTGACGATAAAAATCAAGAATATGATGAATTACCTAATGAAGCTTATGCTGATTTAATAGTTTTGGTTGCAAAATATAAACTAAGTAATGCAGCTAGAAATGCAATTATCTTATTCTTTAATAAGCATTCAAATTATTCCAAATCTCCATTACCAAAAAATATTAAACAAAGAAAACTATTTATAAATAATATGAAATCTAATTAGTCATATAAGAAAACTAAAGTATTGGATCATGATAATACTGAGTATTTCTTATATCATATGCCATTAATAAGTTGTATTCAAAATATATTAGAAATTCCTGATATATTTCAAACTTTTGCACTTGAATATGAAGAATTATATAAAACTACTAAGGTATATTAACTTTAATATTATTTTTATATACATATTTATTTTGTTTTTATTAATTAATTTTTTTTTTAAAGAATAGTAAAGAAAATATTTATAAAGAGCAAAATAATGGACAATGGTAAAAAACCACTCAAAGTACTTTACCAACTGGTGCAAAAATTTTATCCATTATTTTATATTCTGATACTACCAATTGTGATTCATTGGGTAAAAGCTAGCTTCACCCAATATATTTATCACTTGGAAAATACCTACATAGTGCAAAAATAAACCGGATGCAAAACAATTACTGGTTATTTGCCAATAATAAAATCTTCTAATTTAGAAAAAGAAATAAAAAGACAAATATTTCATAAATGTTCAGACATAATTTTAGAACCAATTCAATCATTCTCAAAAAACAGAACTAATTTGTTACTTATAACAAATTTATTTGGTTCTATCCAAAAATTTCAACAATAATCGCAGATTGGCCAGAAGCTGCAACCTTTTGCTTAACATATAAATCAACAAAGTTTAAACATCCTTGCCATTTTTGTTTAGTTAAAAGAGATAATTTGACAAATACAAATTTTATTAAAAAAGATATGGAACTTAGAAATCATGAAAATATACAATAATATTATAATAAGAATGAAGGACAAACAATAAGCATTGAATCGGTACCAAATATTTTTTGGAAATTTAGATAAATTTAATATTCTAATTAATTAAATATATGAATATATTTAAAATATTTCGAATAATTTTAAGATTTAAAATTAATTTTACTATAACGATTTTTAAATTAATTTTAAAATTTTCGAAACATTGCGAAATATTTAATATTAATTTTACTATAACGATTTTTAAATTAATTGTCGCAGCTGATGCTGAAAATGACTGATGCTGAAATTTGGGATCTCGATTTGAAACTATAAGCCCTGCTAAAATCCACAGATACTCTTTAAATATCAAATATACTCCCAAACCTCACCCTAACCCTATAAGACAAAAACGAAAAAATCACACAAAAAAATTTTAAAATTTCATATTAAAGTAGGTCAAAATTTCAGCATCAGCCGTTTTCAGCATCAGCTACAACATTAATTTTAAAATTTTCGAAATGTTGCGAAATATTTAATATTAATTTAACAATTTTTAAGATAATTTTAAAACTTTCGAATCATTGATAATATTTTAAAATAACTTAAATTATTTTAAAAAAAGATTAAAATTCGTAATATATAATATATAATTTAATATCAATTTTTTATTTTAGAAATATCAATATTTACGAAGCCACAGTAATTAATAAAATACATCATTTAAATTTGGGATTATTTAACTATCAAATTACTTTTATACATGATTTTTTAAAACAATCATATGGAGCTTCAATACTTGATAAAGTGAATAAAAGATTAGCAAATATTCCTAGATTTCCAGAACTTAAAATATTCAAAAATGGAATTCAATCACTTTCTAGAATTACAGCTAATAAATATTGTAATCTTATGAAAGTTATAATATTTGTTCTGAATAACCTAGATATCAGTGAAGCATTAAATAAAAAGTTGTTGAATCTTTAAATATGTATATTATGAGTCAATCTGAAGAATTTGATGACCAAAGTTTGAAAGATTTTGCAATATTTCGAATTTATTCAAATTTATTTATTGATATTTTAATATTTTAATTAACTAATTTTAATAACTAATATTAATATAATTATTTCTAGAATTTAATAATAAATTGGGCTTAACAGTTTATTAATATTTTTCAAACAAGTACTTCATTAGAATTAAAGTTTCCAAAATTACATTCATGGATATACCATACTATTGATTTAATTAAACAAAATTACATTCATGGATATACCATACTATTGATTTAATTAAAAAGTATGGTACTTTAAATGGGTTCTCTATTGAAACCTATGAAAGTTTTCATAAAGATTTTGTTAAAATGCCTTATTATTTAACTAATAAACAAAATATAGAAATTCAAATAATGAAATTGGTAATTATTTAAATTTTTTTAATAATATTTAGTATTTTTATAAAACTTTACTAAATTATTTTAAATTAATAGATTCAGAAGCAGACTATTGCAATGAAATTATTAACAGGCAAATCAAAAAATTTAAAACTATAAGCCCTTATAAATTTACAAATTTAATTTGGACTTTTAGTTTAAATAATGCTCAGAAATTTATTAACCAACAATTAAAAGACTATAATTCAAGTTCTAAAATATATTTTGGACTTGAAAATTTTTTAGAACATTTAACTATATATTTTAATTCAACAAATGTTAATTTAGACAATTATATAGTTAAAATATATAGCTCAATAACTTCAGAAAATGAGGCTATAATTAGAGCAACTGATAATTTTTATGGAAAAGCCTGGTATAGCAATGTAGCAGTTGCTATGAATTTTGAAAAACTATTTGAATATATATCAGATCAAGAAATCTGTTATAGACAGGTATTTTTCATAGTTTAATTTTTAATTTCTAATTTTTTAAAATACAGTATTAACATAAATTTTAATATTTAATTTTTAGATATATTTATTAGTGAAACTTGAATATAATAAGGAATCTTTAATACATAATCTAGCATTAATTCAGTGGTATAATTTTAAATCTGACAGGAATCCATATTATTATAGATGTCCTAGGCTTAAATTAACTGAATTATTTAATGTAACTGATATTAAAGCAATTAGAAATCAAGTTTATATAATTCCCTGCTTTGACAAAACAAATGAATATTTAGTAAACAAATATATTTTTTAATAAAAAATCTTAAATATAATTAAAATTATTTAAAAGTTTTAGAAACTATTAATTATCACAATTATTTAAATAAACTAAAATATCTAAAAATAAAAAAAGTATTTCGAATATATTTAAAAACTTGAATAATTAAATTATTAATAAAACAAAATTAGATATTTTACTATAAAAGCAATCTAAAAAATTCAAAATATTTCGCACAATATAAACATTATATTAAATATAACAAAATATTAAAAAGTAAAAAGACAGAAATTAAATTATATGACAAAAATTCAAAAGTATTCGCAAGATTGTAGAGTATTTAAAATTTTAAAATATTATATTTATTTATAAATCAAAATTAATAATATAAAAGATAAAAAATATAATAATGTAATTAATAAAAAAAAATAAAAATATATAATAAAAAAAAATTCGAAGAAAAATTTTTAAAAAAAAACAGTAAAAAAATAAATATAAAAAAATAATTGCAAGAAAAAGCATTAAAAAAATAAAAAAAAAAAGATTAAAACAAAATAAATAATAAAAAGAATAAAAAAAAATTTTAAACCAAAATTATTGAAACTCTTGGTGACCAGCACCTTTTTGAGAACTTGCACTAGCAGATGAAGTTTCTTGTTGAGGATCATCGTACTAGTATTGCAGATCATCGTATTATAGATCATCATGTTGAGAATCAGCATGATGGCTTTCTTCGGAATCATCCACAATTTCTTAAACATCAGCTAAAGTAGTAGTTGTTTGTGCAGGTCTTGTAGAAAAAGCATGATCTCGTTTGCTTCTCTTAGTCTAAATATTATTTGTAATATTAAAAAATTTATATAATTAAAAAAATATAGTGCATAGCTTTATTAGAATATAATCTTTATTTTTGCTATTTTGGATGGTTGCGACTTTCTTCGCTTTTTTCTGCTTTCTCTTATGTCTTCAACAACCTCTTCATCACTTGTTTCTTCGTCCGAAGCTGAAGAGAGAAACTTTTCACCTTTTTGCAACTTGCACTTTTTTTTGAAATTTTTGATTTTCATTTAATTAAATTTTATTATTTTTTAATTTTAAAATATTTCGCAAATATTTAGCTTATTTTACTTACTAAATTTTTATAAGTCTATTTTTCACAATGTTTTTTCTCATTGTGAATTTTTCATAATGTTGGCTTAGCGTTATATAGCATACTGTAATAGCATATGCCATTTTCATGTCCAATGGTATTGTAGTAGGCCATAGTTTTGTAAGGATTCTTGCCATATACGTGTCAATTGGGTCAGAGAATATCAGAGTGAAAAGCTTTTTATAGCAAAACTTTGTTTTGTCAGAAGCTTTCCACTCCATAATTTTTGATGGGCCATATTTGTATTTATTGAATCCAAATTGTTTTCGCCAAATACTGAAAATAATGCTTGTTTAATTTGTATGGTCAAAACGCTTCTTAATGATCGATGCTGCTTTAATAGCTAAAAATTTAATATAATTATTATAAAGTTAAATAATTTTGAAATATTTTAAATATATCTAAATATTTAGAAATGATTATTTTATGCAAAAATTAAAATTATATTTCTAAATATTTCAATATATTCAAAAATCATTATTTTTAACATATTTCGAAATAATTTGAACCGTTTCGAAATAATTCAAAACATTTAAAAATATTTAGAATTTTAACTTAACAAAAAATTAAAATACTTACAGGTCCGGCAATGTTCTGCTTATAATAAGTGGCCCATCTTTTGTCTAAAAGGCTATCATAATACTCGCTCTGATTCTCTGACAGATATTCTTCTGCAGCTTCCTTATATTCTTCTTCAGAAGAGTATATTGCAGTTTCAATTAATATTTTTGCAGCAGCTTTAACCGTTTGCTATTTCAAAAAGATAAAAGATAAGTATTCTTAAATATTTTAAAATAAAAAAAATAATTAAAAATTTACCTGAATAAAACTGTTTTCATGAGCTAGATCAAAGCTTTCTAACATTATTTCTTTAACTTCCGCCAATCTTCGATCCATCTGATTAATTTTTTCAGATAGATCGTCAAGTTTATTTAAAATTTTATTTAAGTTCCTGAAATATCTTAAAAATTAAAAAAAAAATCATAATTTTATGATTAAGTAAAAAAAAAATTTAAAAAGCATAGAATATTTAATACCTACAGGATGTCTTGAAGTAATTTGAGTAACTGGTGACGATGGTCCACCTTCAGAAGTAACACCTTTAGAGGTAACAGAACGCTCAGTTGATACCTCTAGATTTTTTTTTATTTCCTGCATGCATTTGTGCGAAAACACTTGGATTTCTTGGCAATTTTTAGCATTTTTTGAAATTATGAAATAAGTGAAAGTAGTGTATAAAATAAATAAATATAATAAAAAATAATAATAATAAAAAGGAAAAATCTAAATGGTGCCCCTGTGCATTTTGTGCCCCCTAATGTACTAATAATTAATTCTGCCTAGAATTAGGTTTAGGGTTAGATTAAAGTTAAAATTAAGATTAGTACAGAATTGCGAGTGGATCATTTTTTGTTAGAAGTGCAACAGGGGTTACCCTAGTAAATTTTGAGATATCAAAATAGAGGGCACAATGTGCATGGGGCACCGTCTAGTCCAGTTCTAATAAAAAATAAGAAAATAAAAAAATAAAAATACAAATTAGAAATAAAATAAATGATAAAAATAAAAAATATAACTATATTAAAGAAAAATTAATATGAATAAAGCGAATACTGTAATTGTAAATAGTTTTTAGGTAATAGGAATTGAGAAAATTCTATGTGATGATGAAAAAGATAGAGTGAGAAAGAGAGATAGAGAAAGAGAGAAATAAAGAAAAGGGAAAAAGATAAAAAGAGAGATAGAGATAGGTTTGGGTTAGTTTAAATTTAGAAAGTTTAATTTGAAAATATGCGAAATGTTTGAAAAGTTTTAAAAGTAAAAATAAATGCACAAAATAAGTAAAGTATATAGAGTTGCAGATATTTAGAAGGTCCAAGGTAGTACATTACTCTTCACATCATATAAAATTTATATATAATCATATTAAACGTCACGTCATATACGTCATATTAAACGTCATAGTAAATGTTCATTTATATTCTAATGTCTGCAGCTCCATCAGAAAATTTTATACATAGATATTGATCGATATATAGCACTTAATCGTTTTATATCGATTATATAATATCATTATATATCGATTAAAAATATCGTTATATATCGATTAATTGGATAAAATCGATATATATCTATAATCGATATAAAAATGTACAAAAAAACTCTTTCCCGTAGATCACTAAACCAAATCCAGAGCTTAGAGAAAACACAAAATATACATAGGAAAACAAACAACACTTGCTTAATTATAGGCCTTGGGGCCTAATTTAACACCTAAACACAGTTCTCGTTTAGTTACCATTCAAAATAACTAAAAGAAAGGAAGATAGCCTTTTTACCACACCCCGTGTGTTCTCGCACTTCTTTATGATGGCTTCTGGCCAACGACCAACAGAAAATCCTATGGAAGACATTCAACAAACTTCTTTAACTTCGTTTGACGAGATCTATGCTAACGTCAAAGAGGCAATAGACGCACCTACAGGTCCTTCTGCTAAACGTGTCAAGACCCAATACCTGCCCTCCCCCAACACCGCCCCTCCCACTCCCAAATTTTTGCTCAAAAGTGGCGATTCCAGTTTACCTCCGACAAATTCATCAATGACGTCACCATATCAAAACACAGCAACAAGCATGGGAAATTTGATGATCATGCAGACCAATTCGATTCCCACGCTACCTAATGTAAACACTCTGGACCAATTGCCTGGGGATATTCCCATACCCGATCTCGCTGAACCACCCACCAACCCCAACCCATGGGCCAACCCACCTGAACAGCAAAATCAACAGATTCTCCCTGACTCTTTAACCAATCCGATCGACCCAGACGCCATGGAGACCGAATCCAATGCCACCATTGAACCTGACGTACCCCGGAAACTCTACAGCTGAGCACATGCCCCGACCAAAAGGATCAAAAGAACTACCACAGATTGGATTACAGAAACCTTAAAGATTACAGCTAGACGTCATGACCTTACATTTGACAGCAACTAATGGAACTATGAAACGATCATTGAGGCCTTTGACTCACTCGAAAAATTAGAACAATTTCTGTCACACAAACTTCGCTCAATACCCACTCGCTTCAATATCCCGACCGCTATTAACCAAAAGATTCAATACATGGATACCGCCTTCTTTAGATCATTTACTAGAGACAAAAATGCAGCACCGCACATCAGAAAGAATTTGATTCACTATTCGAAATGGCACTAGAGAAATTTCGTCGCCACAATGATGTACGATTTGTCAACAAAGTAAACCGTCAACAGATTTACGAGAAATTAAGAATTAAATTAGCAGTCAACTACTTATGCAACCTCAACTTCTTATTGCTCAGACCCTATGACTATGCTAGACACATCTACTACTGTTTAAACTTGGCAAAAATCTCACCCAAACTTATGTTCGAACAAACCCGTACTTGCCTTTACTCATCGCATGAGGACCTGCTATTACCACTCCCAACTCACCCCAAGACATAGATGAGGAAATACTCGCTGCACTACCACACTCACTTCCATTAGCAGATAGAAGAAACACCAGAGCTATCCTAACATCCCTATGCAAGGTATACAAGTTCAAACAACTCCCAGAGACCTACTTCGAATATTCCATCATACCGTTACCTTACTATATCGAAGAACTACACCCCTCGGTCCGTAACCTGTTTCCTATCACCGACTGGGAAACGCTCAAATGCCTAGGAGAATATCGCCAAAAATTAAAAGTATACTACAGTTTCGAACGGATCCATGCAGAATTTTTCCAACTTACTGCAGAAAAAAAAAAACTACCTACAACTATAAAAGCACTGAACTCCGCAGTCAGACATCTTTTCCCATATGAACCCAAAGACAACATTGAACTACGTAACTTGGTCAAAAAATTGAGGGATCACTACTCCTTCAAACGCATTCCCAATGACTTCTTCGTACAAAAACCGAACTTGCTTGCGGACCTATACCAAGTCAAAACACAACTAAAATACACCTTTCCGATCACCGACGATGAATTAGCCAAGGAATTCATCAAAGAGATTGAAGGAAATTACAAATTCAACTGGCCTATCCCACTATACTACATGACTGTGAACCCAACAGATTTATCCAATCTACCTAAAGACCACAACCTGATCGACAAAGACAAAGTGAACCTAACCATTCCAATTAGGTCCTCAAAGTCACTGGTCGAAACCTCCAGACAACTACGCTCACACTACTACTTCTATCATATACCAGAGAATTGGATTAAAATTATAGACAACATAGACGGAAGACCCAACCTACCTACCGACTTAGAAAAGGCAATCGTGGCCATCACCCAGATTGAGGAATGCAAACACTTACAACTCCCCATTAGAGAATACAATGATATCCAAACTACGATCAAAACCTTGCGCAAACACTTTCGCTTCCGCAGCTTCCCTACGTCATACATCCACGTACCAGATCTCCCACCACCAAGCTGAAACATGTTCGACAATTACTCACCATCCAAATGAGCACAACTACCACTTACAGAGAATCTCCTTCTCCAACACACCCTACTTCCGATGTACAACAAACTCTGCAACTATCCTTCTCAAATACATACTCCTTCCTATAAGTGACGAAAACATAAACCGCACACTAACCATAACAAATTCACAGGCCGAAAAACTTCTCTCGCAATCCATTGACACTGGACTCAACATTGCTACCCACAATAAATGAGGCCTTTCTAGACTAGAAAAAACACAAAGCTGGATAGATTACTGCATGGAGGCCAACCTTCATATAATCTCGTTGACCGAAACAAAATTAACCGACTCAAGAGCCAAGAACTTGACTAACCCAATATATTTCTTTTATACTTCCAACTATGTAAACAACTACACTCTGGACCTGGCCTGGGTACAGCGCTTATGGTCCACAATCAACTCCAACCTTACGTCCACGACATCAAAACCCTACCAGGCACTGCAATTTACGTCGACTTATTCTTTCCGAATAACAAAACTCACATAATCTCGACTTACTTGCCATCTAGCACCAGCCACCCTCAACTCAACAAATGAACTCAAGAAAAAGTATTCGCTTGGTTCTTGGAAGCGAAAAACAGGAACTGGAACACGTTCCTCCTTGGCGACCTAAATGCCAACCAGTCCAGGGACAAGAAATTCCCACTCTTCAACAACCTTAATGCAATACACGCAGTCAGCCTACTATCCCTCTACAATATTACGGAACCTACCTGGATAGGACCGAATACCTCTAGCCAGATCAATGACATTTGGTTCAACTCGGATCTAATTCAGAACATAGATGAACCAACCATTACTGCTGCTGACTATATATCTGATAGTGATCACAGAATTATCTCCGCAACCTGGCATATAGAAATTTGCAAACAAAAAACCCAGTGAAACAAAAAGAAGAAACGAAAAATGTATCAATATAATAAAATGACAAAGGAAGACTGGGAAAGCTTTTCCGCTAAAACAGACTTATTACTTTCACAAGCCTTACCCGTAGAAGACCTAACTTGGGATACCCAACAATTAAACAAAACCTGGAATACTTGATCGTCAACAATTAAAAGGATGCTCAACAAACACGTCCCATATATATATACTAGGCAGAAGAAGTTCTTTGCCCTATCACTAAAAGCAACCAACCTACATCTAGCACTGAAGTTCATGAACAAATGTTTACGCTTACTAACCACTGAATCCCCCAACTGCTGCCTGAAAACTTGTAATAAACTCCTACATACCGCATCTACTCTCGCCGAGTTGAAAATCACCCCTATTACTCAATTAGACCTAGATTCCCCATCGACAACTATTCCTAAACTAAAACAAATCCGTCATACAATTTGGACCGCCCGTAATTTGGAAAAATTGCAAGAACAAAGCAAAAAAATCGACTACTACGTCAACAGACGTTATAATGACTTCAAAGAAAATACAACCAGAATGCTTGACAGCATCCTGAAACGAAGACCAGAACCAGTGCGCACAAACAAAATAATCCTCCCTGATCGAATCCTAATCGACAAAGCTGAAATAAAAACACATGTCAGATCACACTTCAAAACTTGGACAGAATCAAACCCACAAAACCCGCAATGGGAGAAGGATTGGGAAGAAGCCTACTCACCCATAGCTGAAATCTATTACACTCGATGAATTAAAAGAAACCATAAACAATGCTTCTAAAAATAAAGCAACCGGACCGCTAGCTGTTTCTAATGAAATTCTACAACAACTCTCTGACCTAACACTATCCTCTCTACTAAAAATCTTTAATAACTGCATACGCCTAAAACAGGTACCACAACAATGGCTAAAAGCGAATATCTGGCCAATACCAAAAAAACCAGAGTACAAATACAATCTCAGCACCACGCGACCCATCACATTGATCGATCACACCCGGAAATGCTTTACAAAAATTTTAACTACCAGATTAACTTCAACCATAATGAGGCGCGAAATACTCTCTCTGATGAACTTTGCGGCGTTTCCTCACCAAACTACGCTAATACCGGTTTTACAACTAACACAAATTCTTGAGGATGCTTCCATCAATCAAAAGGAAATTTGGACACTTTCACAGGACATGTCAAAAGCTTTCGACTCAGTCCACATCGACACACTAGCCAAAGCACTTCGCCGAATAAAAATCCTGGAAACAATAATCGACCTCCTAGTCTACATACTATCCAACCGAACCAACCAAGTTATTACTGATCTCGGTTTCACTGAACCTTACTCAATAATGGATGGAATTGACCAGGGAGAAACCTTCTCCCCCTTGCTATGGAAAATATATTACGATCCCCTTATCTCAACCATCTACAAGAAATTTACTGGCTATTCCAGTAGTATCCAGACTAACCCACCTAAACTAATCAACTCATCAGTAATAGCATACATGGACAACTCCCTCTGGCTCGCCCCTAACAAACAAACCCTCACAGAAATCCTAGATCTCGCAACTAGCTTTTACAAACTAAACAACATAAAAGTTAATCCCTTCAAATCCTTCTTAATCACTAACTCTAAGCTCTCTCCACAATCCGTCTGCTTTAACGGCACAACAATTACCGCTCTCCCTAAAAACACCCCTTTCAAATACCTGGGTGCCTGGTACACGACTAACAAAACTCCCAACCACGTCCAAAAACTCATAATTTCAGAGATCAAAACAAACCTAAGAAAACTACACTATGCTAAAATAACTGAAAAACAAGCCGCCTACATTTACAATCACGTCATTATACCTAGATTTCAACACCGTATCCTCTCCTCTTACCTAAACCCTTCACAACTTACCTCCATCAATAAGTTAATAACAAAAATCATCAGATCGAAAACAAAAATAGCCAGAGGCGTACCCAACTCCTTCCTGAACTGTGATGCGATATATGCTGTGACCAACATAGAACAAGCGCAACTGACTACCCTCATAACAAACCTACAGCGCAATTTAAACCACCACAACTTTGATAACTCATATATAAAGATCCACATCCAACAAATACAGAATGCTGCAAACACAGATAAATCAATCTTGGAAGAACTGCCAGCCCTTCCCCATTTAGAATACCTAACTCACACCGGACAATCTATATTAGCAATTCACAAACTAAACCTAAAATTTACAAGACCACTCAACAACTGGCCCGTAACCATCTTACTTCTTGGAACCTCCCTCAACCCACTTATACTTACACACCCTAAATGCACCCACCTAAAAGAAATGCTAAATCGTCACAACATAAACTGTATAGAACAATTCCTCGATTTAACAAATAATATCCTACTAGATTGGACGACCTTCCACCACAACATTAGGAAAATACCTCGCGGAAGAACACCAAAATGGTTCCATCTAATACAAGACCTAATTACCTCCTCCGCAACACCTACCTTAAAAATAAATAACTCAAACCCATTCCTAACCCCCCTTGGACACCAAAAAGGAAGGGTTGGATTCTAACCCACAACGGTGAAATAACTAAAATATTTAACCCAAACCAAAAAACACTATACGGCAAACACTTCCTATATCAAGGAAACCAAATATTAAACGCTTGCGCGGGATGTTCACTCCCAAACAGAAGTTCACGACATCGATCTTGTTATCTACTATTAGATAAGGAATACATCCACAATCTACAAATTGACTATAAACTCACAATACATGCGAACATAGAAGATATCAAAAGATCACTACAACAATTACATAGAAAGAAGACAACAATAACTGATACACGACTCACTAAAATACAAAGACCCCTTATGGCATTCAATGAACCACCATTAAAAACATGGGAGACACTAGTATCTACCAATTTTAAGAAGAAAAACCTAACACTATATCTTACCTCAAAAAAACTTCAATTATCTAATCAACAAAAAATTATCGGCACTGGTCGAATCGGAACAGATGGGCTTACAATAAGCTGTTACAACAACATCTGGCCCTCAAAAATCACTACCCTCCTAACCCTACTAACCTTTATGGTCTCTACCACCCACAACCATGCAAATTTAGAAATAATCACCAATAATCCCTCTCTACATACCATCATAACACAAGCTACCGATACCCACTTCCTACAACACTTACAACTAGATCAAACACAATGGCCCTCCTACTGCGTATGACTGCAGCAATAATCGGCGAAAGAAAAATCAACACCATATACAACAAGGAATTAACTATAACCAATCCTTTCCCTCCACACCAACTTAACACAACCCCACAGAACTTCTTATACAATTGCTATACACCTCTTTTGAATGACCTTGCTATCTCTCACTCACTAAAATCAACAATCAAACTTATACACCAAACTACCAACCTTATACGATGGCACAATCAGCAAAGAATAAGTCTATGAGAAAACTACCTAGACGACATCGACTGGAATACTACCCTTGCAACTATATCATACAACAATAAACCAAAAGCACTATATACCAACCGGAACTATCCAACTTGAAAAACTTCAAAGTGAAACTGCTTGCGGAAGAATTACCTACTTCACTTTTCTTACACCTTCGTAACCCTAAAAACCACTCAAACTACCTATGCGCAAGATGCTACTCAGGACCTGAAGACTACTCCCATCTACTAACCTGCATCTCTAACCCCTTCAACTTCAAAACAGAACTCAGAAAAATCTTAATTGAAACTGCAAGGAAAGAAGAAAAACCATTGGAAAACCCTGAAAACTTCGTTCAATCCTATCTCAAACTACACGTCTCAAAGAAAATTTCGATTGGAATAATCACAAGAAGAATACTAGCTCCCATCTCTTCTCCATATCTGAAGAACAAACTAACAACTTTACTCCACCACAACATCACTGAATTCATCTACAAGAAAATATGGATTCTGTCTCGTATGTCTCGACATACAGAAGTAGTCCCCCTCCCCCTCCACTTTCTCCTCCAATAATGACGAAAACATCTCCACCAACTCCATTGCGTATAAATACTGCAATAGACAAACTTATTGCCACAAACAATCTCCATTCCAACCACATACTCAAAATCTAGAGGTCTATGACCATTCTAGTAAAGAATTAGGTCGAGAGTAAAGTAGCTCTTACCTCTACTTCATAATAGATTAGTATATTCCTACATATAGTATATATATGTATAATTTATAAATCTAATAAAGTATTAGAGGATAGACCTCTCTTTAAAAAAAAAAAAAAAAAAATCTATAATCGATATATATCATAATATTGTTATATATCGATTAAATTGGATAAAAATCGATATATATCTATAATCGATATATTATTTTTTTTACATTAAATCGTTATATATCTATAAATCGATTATAATCGTAATTACTTGAAACGATATATAATGATTAACAGATCTTTAACGATTACACAGTGTTTTGACTACAACGATATATAACGATTAACAGATCTTTAATGATTACACAGTGTTTTGACCACGTTACAAAAAT